>JAFIRS010004634.1:0-79882 GCA_018342105.1 Gonioctena quinquepunctata
ACAAACTCAGAGAGCAAGAAAGAGAGCACTGAATAGAACGATGTTTACAGTTCAGAGGACAGATGAAGAATGGAGCTGACGGTGGGGATCGGTCACCCACATCAATTTCCTACTGCGCAATTCGAAAACTGCCAACTCAACAAAATTCTCAGAACTGGATGATGCAATCATTTGACCTTGAATATGCAAACGGATCCGTCCTGCTTCCATGTCGCCGACAGTGCCTTAGTCCGCTTAGATACAAATACGAATAGTAATCATATGAATGAAGTTATCCCACGGTTCGAGCGTGCAGCTGCATACTCTCTTATCTTGTTAATCTAAACAAACTCTTTCACAAAGGATGCCGCCGATATCTTATCTCAGTTAATGTAAACAAAGGATGCCGCCGATATCCGGTCGCTTAAATAAACAACTGATAAGAAGTGCTGACGTAGATAATATTCCTGCAAAGACTTGTCGGTTGAGTCATAGCCGCATCATCGCTGGCTCCTCCCACTTTCCAAAATGGCCGCGCCATTCACTGATCACGTGACACTTCCGTCCGACCAATACCGTTGACGAATGCAGGACACACCCACAACCATTCAGTCTTCCGTCCGATCAATGCCGTTGACGGATATTGGTTGACACCCCTCAATATGGCTGCGGCCATTGGATAGCGGCCAGCGGCTATCACCACTCCCACGACCTATCACAGCTCTCTCCACCCCCACTCTCATTCACACACGCCCATACACAACATGGCTGCCACCATTCCTACCAATCACAGACCACTCTTCTCCCCCACCCCTACCCACATACAACCACTCCCCACCCCTCTCATAAAACCGCCATTTTGTGGTGCGGTGCGGGACCATGTGGGAGAGGTGGGCTCGTACCCGCCTAGCCCTTCTACTAGAGTTGAATGGATAACAGAAAATGTCAGCAAAATGACCGTCATTCATTTTATATCTTATTATTGATTATATATTATGATTTTGTTGCGATAAAGAATAACTGGACAATTATAAGAATTTCCTCGTTATATCACGAACTGAATACACGAACTAAAAGGGGTTGGAAAGAAGTCTCAAGAGAATGACAGAAGAGCTGAGCTAGTTGTTCCGTGTTCTCGGGTATGAGTTAAGCTTTTCTACCGCAATGTGCGGAGAAGTGGCAACGTTGCTTATGTTGTCCTGCGAGCAGGAATTAATTCTCTTGATACTAGCAGTAGCAGTAGAGAGATTCAAAAAAGACGAAAGTGTGAGGAGTTTGTCAATAAAAAAAAATGTATTCGTGATAGTATTCAAATTGTGTAAATCATAGGCCATTTTCTTCTTTCCTCTTTTGCCCTCCTATTTTTCCTTAGTGCCAGCATAGACCTTCAGATGGATTCGGAGACATCAAAAGTTTTGGTAAGTTGTGAATAATTTAACCTTTTTGCGTAATATTTGCAACATACTTCTGGTCCTATCGAGCCTGGATTCGGAAAATTAGGAAAAGTGAACATTCGTTCAGAGTTATTTGGTTTTCATTGCGGTAGAAACAACGAAAGAAAAAGAATCGGCGAAGATAGTGTGGTTTATCGGACTAAAGGAAAAAAAGCGGTTGTTTTGACTTTTATTTCAGTTTCGGCGGTTCGGATCGAGGTACCTATGAGTATTGTTCACATTGAGAAATATTTATACCAGGTCGAAAATTATCACGATAGTTTCATGCATTTCCGGTTCGGCATTTCGGGGCGTTTGTAGGAATTATTCGGAATAGGAAGGTTCACAGCGGAGATTGGTTGGAATTGGACTGAATTTTCAATAAGATGTGCATACCCACCTCAGACTGTACTTTGCTCAACATTGATTATTGCTCTTGAAGTCATTCGCGAGAAAAAAAAGAAAAAAATGCCAGCTACGGTAGCGTAGAGGCAAGTCAAAGTTCTGACTGCAAAAAAGGAATCATTGTTTGCTTATTTGCAGAGGTTATGCGATCTATCGAAGAAACTGTTTCGTTCATTAGAAGGTACGCGTCAGAAAATTTTGAAAATGGTGGATGTTCTCAATGAAGTGAGTTTGGAAGCCGATGAAAAATTTGTTCCAAACATTGCCGTTCACAATATCGTGAATGAAATATGTTGCAACATTAGGCAAGGTAGACCAGTGCCTGCATCGCCTGCCCCACATTGAATTACCGGATTTGAGGGAGTGGGAAACCTATTCTATATTCAAAAATTTGACAACAAGGCTTTGACGGATGTGGATAAAATTTATTATCTGGTAGGTCGACTGAAAGGGTCGGCGTTGGGGGTGTACTCGAGATTGCCACCTACTGGTACAAATTATCCGATAATTTGTCGATCTTTGGTGGATAAGTATCAAGATGAACGTGCCTTGGAAAATAGATATTTAAATCAAATTTTGGATTTCAAACGTGTACAAGGGGAATCATAAAAAAATATAGAATCATTTATGGAAGAGGTAGATTTCGCGATGAAGGCGTTGAAGAAATTGTGTTTGATGGATTAAGCGGATTTCATTCTATGTTACCTGTCATTGTCGAAATTGGATTCGGAAACCAGTGAGCTTTTGAAATGTTAAAAAAAGATTCTCACCTATGACGATCTCATTAAATTTGTCAAAGAACAATCCAAAATTTTAGTCTTCGAGATCAAATTCCTGCCAATATCTCCATAATAGGCGTCATTATATCAGTCGTTGCGAGAAAATCAAGCGTCTACCCCCGGCAAAAGATATGAGATGGTTAAAAATAATAAGTGGTGTTTCAATTGCCTATCTACCAGTCACGGAGTGACATGTTGTCGGGTATCTAGTCCACCACATTCTCTTACACTTGGGTAGAACCAATTTGGAGGGTAGGGAAGGTCCTTCCGACTCGACGGCGGTGAATATTTCGGAAAATAACGCGGTTGATATTGTTAGCTCTACCTTGACAGTCCAAAAAATTGGAAGTACTGTGTTGTTACCCACGGTGGGAGTTCGGGTAGGAAATAGCCCGGTGAAAAATGACACGGCCCGATTTCTTCTAGATAGCGGAAGTCAGATTCACATTTTCACAGTGAAGGGTTGTAAGAGGCTGGGAATCAGTTTCTCAAAATATTATTCGTTCTTAGAGGGTACAGGAAATACTACACAGGCCGTAAAGGGACTAGCTAAATTGATCATTTCATCGCAATATGATGAAGGAAAGGTTATTTCATTGAGTACCTTGATAGTGGAAAAAAATTCGGAAAATTCACCACGGTTATCAGTAGCTACAAAGGACATAGGTGTGGATTTGAGCTGCGTACCCTTGGCTGACAAAAGTTTCTATCAATCCCGATAGATTGACGGTATCATAGGAGAGGAATTATTTTCGGGATTGATGTGTTTGGGTCGAATATGTTGTCCTAGTGGGTCCGCCTCAGCCGTGGAAACCGTTTTCGGATACGTAATCATGGGGAAGGTTCCTGTAACAAATACTTTTTTCACGTTGACGGATGAGACACCAATTGAAACTCTTATTAATGAACTCTGAGAAATTGAACAGGTTCCTGAGAGTTTTTCTTCCCATCCAGGAGATATAGAGTGTGAAACTGAAAGATTCACGGTTGCATTGCCATTCAACCATCCTTCGATGTGGCTGGGAAATTAACAAAAAATAGCCTTCTCGAGGTTGCTATCCTTGGAAAATGAATATATTAGAATTTCCGGACTTAGATTGAGTTACAATGATATGATGATATATTTCCTAGATCAGGAACATATGCGGTTGGTTACAAATGATACCTCAAGTTTTGGGCTAGTTCTCCATCGGATTCGGATGTTTCTTTGAACGATTTGCCTTATAGTGGTCCAAAGCTACAAACGGATATAGTTACATTGTTAATAAACTTAAGATTATTTAAAATAGCCATGACGGCTAATGAGCTTCAACTTTATCGCCAGATTAATATGAAAGACGAACATTGTGAGTTCCAGCGCTAATTATGGCGTTTTGATTCATCAGAGGAAATAAAAACCCATGAGATCCCACTGGTGGCTTTTCGGGTTAAGTCTTCTCCTTATTTGCCATTGAGAACTGTTAAAAAACTTGTGGAGGAAAAAGATAAATCGGTTTTCTTCGCCTCTTCGGTCTTAGAGATTAATATATGGATGATTTAGTTTCTAGCGTGTCTTCAGATTCGGAAGATATGTGTTTGTATCAGGAATCATGACAGCTTTTTGCGGCGGGTGGGTTTGATTTAACGAAATGGTCGACGAATTCAGATTCCTTGCTGAGGGAAATTCCTCCCGGAAAACAATTGTCAAAAGTGGTACCGTTCCAAACAGATACCAAAATTCCGGGGCACCAATGAAAACCTCAATCGGATATGCTTGCTTTAAATTATCGGTCCCTGAGCCCCAAGGAACTAAACAGAAAATATTGTCATATATTGCTCGTTGTTATGACCCAATCGGCTTGATCAGACCTTTCATATTTTATTTGAAACTATTTGTCAAGGAGTTATGGCGGTTGAAGTTAGGTTGGGATGATGAACCTCCGAGGGAAATATCCAAGACTTGGGATGAGGTGAGATTGAAATGGTCGTAGTTGAATCATTTTCAGGTTCCTCGATATCTAGGGGCATAAGCTGGCAACCCAGTTATGGTCTTGGCATTCGGAGACGCTAGCCAAGAAGGATATGGGGCGGTGGTATATTTGCGTTCGACAACATCCATCGGTGACGTAAGGGTCAATTTGGTTTGTGCAAAATCCAAGGTTTCTCCCTTCAATCTGGTTTCCATTCCTCGGTTGGAGCTGTGTGCCGCCGTTCTGGTGTCAAAATTGGTTGAACATGTAATTGGTGCTTACATAAATTGAGTTGTCATTTCGAAGATTCATGCCTTTTCCGATTCTACAACGGTTATACAATGGTTGAACTCGCGAGAGTCCAAGGAAATTTTCGTGGCTAATCGGGTGCACCACATTTGAGAACAGTTGCCGACTGCGCTTTGGCGTCATGTTTCAGAAGAAACAAATCCGGCTGATTGTCTTTCCAGAGGGTTAACGCCCATTCAATTTTTGAATCACCCCTGTTGGCTTTCAGGTCCCTCGTGGCTCCAGTTGACCAAAGAAAATTGGCCGGTGACAGATTGGAAGCGGGGCGAAGGGTCCGCTCCTCCGGCTGAAGCGGGGCGAAGGGTCCCTTCCTCCATCTGGAGCGGATTTCATTGTTGAAGAAGATGAGGAAATTATTCCTTTGTATGGATAAGGGATGAAGAGTTCTTCCTGGATGTTCATAGTTCATAAATTTCGATTCTCTAAAATTCTCCAAATTTATAAAAATATATCGGCGGCGGATCTTTGGAAGGCAGAAATAGTTCTGATCAAAACGATGCAAAGGAAACATTGCCAAATAGACAGCGAGAGGGTTACTAATGCACGTCAGAGCTCCTCCAAATTGCGTGGGTTGAACCTTTTTCTTACTAAACTTATCTCACTCTCATTTAGATTTTGATAAAAAACATCCGATTATACTCCCTCGTGAGGATCCTTCCATCAATAAATTGATAGCTTATTAACATAAACTCCATTGTCACACGGTTTCTCATTTGCGGCAACAGTATTGGATTTTGGCGGGTAGAAACACTATAAGAGCTCGGATTCATGCTTGTAATCATTGTTTCAGGCTAAAACCTACAGAATTGTATCCGATGATGGCAGATTCACCTATTCAAAGAGTGAGACAGGCGAAGGTATTTTTACATACGGGGGTTGATTATTTCGGACCATTCAAAATTACTTTGGGAAGAAAGAGGGGTTCACAGGTGTTCAAGGCATACGTTTATTTATTCGTGTGTATGAGTGTCAAAGCGGTTCATTTAGAACTGGTTAGTTCCCTATCGACTCAACATTTTTTGCAAGCTTTCAAACGTTTCTTGGCCCGTCGGGACCTTGCAATGTTTTACTCTCTGACAGAGAGAGTAATTTCATCGGGGCCAAAAAGATCCTGTCGGAACATGACGGTCTCATTAATTTGGAAAAGTCCAAAGCTCCTTAGAAACTGAATTATCTGTGCAAGATGTTCTGTGGAAAATTAATCATGAAAATGCCCCCTATATGGGTGGATTGTGAGAGTAATATGAAGGCGGTTAAAACTCACCTCTTCCGAGTAATTGGGGGACAATTACTCACCTATGAGGAGTTTTCACCGCTTGCCCAAATAGAAGCTCTGTTCAATTCGAGACCATTATGTCAGCTATCAGGAGATCTTCTGGCACCCGCTCATTTTTTAACTCTTGCCCCTCTGAATAGTGTACCGGCTGAAGATGTCACTACTGTTGAAATCGGTCGCTTGGATCGTTTCCAATTAATTGACAGAATTTTTCAGGACTATTGGAAACTATGCCAATTGGAGTATTTACACACCCTTCAGGTTAGAAAATAATGGGATCGTTCAAGTATCAATTCAGAGGTCGGTACTGTGGTCATGTTGAAACGAGGCAACTCTCCTCGATGTATTGGCTTTGGCGGTGGTATCATATGTCCATCCCGGGAAGGATGGCATTGTTAGAACCGTAACGGTCCGAACTGATAGGGAAACTTTGTTAAGACCAGTCGTCAAGGTTTGTCCTCTCCCGAAGCAATAGTTCCCGGCGTTGATTGTATAATATTTGTGGGGTAAATATTGGTTTTTGTGTTTTTCATTCATCGGGTTTTTTGGGAATAATAAGCTTATAGAATAGTTTTTTTTATATAAACATGTACCTATAGTTGAGCAGACCATAGTATCTCAGTTGAATCAGATTAGAATAATTCGGAAGCCGAGTGAAGCTGAAAACCAGGGGTATTCAGGGTGTGGGGTAAGTTCCGTATTCTCGGGTATAAGTTAAGTTTTTCTAGCACAATGTGCAGCGAAGTGGCAACATTATTCATGTTGTCCTGCGAGCAGGAATTAATTCTCTTGACAATAGCAGTAGAGAGATTGAAAAACGACGAAAGTGTGTGGAGTATGTCAATAAAAAAACAATTTATTCGTGATAGTGTCCAAATTGTGTAAATCATAGGCAATTTCTTTTTTTCCTCTTTTGCCCTACTAATTTTTTTTAGTGCCGGCATAGAACTTTGGATGGTTTCGGAGACATCGAAACTTTTGGTAAGTTGTGAATAATTCAACCTTTCTGCGTAATATTTGCAACACTAGTTATGGGAAGGGCCATTATGCAGAATCCCACGATTCCAGCAAGAGTCAGCAGAAACTAGACCTCACCGACTCCAATAAAACCAGGAGAAGAGCATTCTCTCGATCTTTTTGTCACTAGACCTAAAACAATTAAGTTGTATTTCATGTACTAAAGTTCCTTCTGAAATAAAATTGTCTTTTAAAGTAATTTTTTCAAATCCAACTTATTTTTAGCTTCAGGGAAATGTCATGTGAGACGATTATTGGTAACAAAGGTTCAATTATGGATATGTGATCGAAATGGCATGTGATTTCAACATTGACTTTGACAGTAAGAATCCAAGAGCTTGCCTAATTCGCAATTTGTTAGAATCTTATAACTTCACAATGCACGTTGAAACCCCAACACAGTTGTCGAAATACTTCTCTTCCATTTCAGATTATGTGAAAGTAAGTAAAAACTGTATGTGCAGTAACTTATTGTCCTGAAGACCTGGCAGTTTTCAAAACTATGAAAAAACAATACTCTTCTGCGTTAATCACGGCCAAGAAAAAATCTTATGGATTATTTCTATCAATTCAACCAATTTTTCAAAAGATCCCTGGAAACTGATGAATTTTGAAAAAAGCAAGTGTCTTGGTAATACAAAAATTGACCAGAATTTGATTTCCACTGCGTTCAATCAATATTTTTGCAACATCGCTAAATACGTAATATCCGTTCTTCCGGAGTCAACTCATAATCCCATAGATATCATGAATAATTTACCAACACCTAGCTGTTTCTTTTTCATTGAACCAGTTGTTGAAGATGAAGTATTCAATGCAATCACATCCCTTGAGAATTCATCAGCTACAGACATATTTGAACTCTCCTCCTCTCATAAATTATTGTTTCAGTTCTGGTGTTTTTCCTGATTCTTTCATAATTTCTAAAGTTCTACGTTTACCAAAAAAAGGAAATGTTGATTATTTGAAAAATTTTCGAAACATTTCCATTATACCTACGCCTTCCAAAGCAATTGAAATAATCTTGAGACACCGGCTATACAAATACTTCGAAAACAATGCATTATTTGATTATGCAAAATTTGGTTTCCGAAGTAGTAGCTCAACAACGAAAGCACTTTTGCAAGTTATAACGGATGCAGTTGAGGGTCTTGAAGTAGATAAGCATACTAGTTATACGCTATACGATCTAACCAAAGCCTTTGACTGTGTATCCCATGAGATACTGATTAGCAAATTCTTTCACTATGGAATAAGAGGTATTCCACTGAAACTGTTCGATTCATATCTATCTCATAGAAAACGAGTTGTTTCTATAGATGGTATTAGGTCTGACCCAGGTCACATTGAAAATGGTGTCCCCCAAGGGGCTGTTTTGGGACCACTACTATTTATCATTTACATTAACTATTTTAATCATTTTTTACTTCCGAATCAATCTGTCTTATTTGCTGACCATACTACCATAATAAACTCCGCCAATAATATCAACACTCTTGAACAGATAGCCATGGATAGTAGAATTGAAGCCAATAAATGGTTTACAGCGAATAAGTTGAATCTGAATCAAGCCAAGACACAATCTTCGACCATCTCCTCACATACAGAAGCCACCCAGGGTTTGGCAGTGAAATTATTAGGTGTACATTGTAACCATTTTCCCTACCCTGTGGGAAAAATGTTATGTTCCCGTTAGCTATGGTAGTCGGTGGGTCACGCGGTCGGGGTAAAATCCGTTCAGTCAGTATCTTACTAAAACAGAAGTTAATTTTGGTGCCACTCAAGTCAATAATACAAATACTACTGAGTTCAAAACCTTGTTTGACTCGAGAAAACAAGGATAGTAAATATAGCTGAGATTATTAAATATTTGCAAATATAAAACATAAATTTTCAACACATTTGCATACAACAATTACCAATGTTGAGACTCCCTTGAAGTGAAATAATACCTTACTTGAACCCCATATATTGAAACTCAAATATGTACAAATGATATACAAACATACAAGGTGAAAATGGACTGTGCAGATTTATGACCCTGAGATATTTGACTAATAGTTAGCTAACGTTCAGTACTGAACATGCGCCTCATATAAAATGTGTAATATTCGAAGAAAATGCAGGTTAATCATATGATGAGGAAATCAAAATAAATGGTTAACAAGCCTGAATCTATGGAGCGATAGTACCACTCCCATGATGTGTTCTACGCCGTTCAGTTTGATCAGCACTAGGACTGCTGAGCTGTGTACTGATGGAATTTCTGCTTACCCCTCATATCTTGGTGAAAAGTTGAAAGTGTGCACCAACCATTTCTTCGGAGGTTAGACATCCAAACTACAATGCAGGCATGGCAAACTATGACGTCATCACAAGATCACCGCTGATATGAATCCTTGAAAATCCCATGAATTTCCAGTGAGCTACCATGCTGTAGAAACTACAATGCAGAACTTGTAAACTACAACGTCCATTCCAACATTTCGAATCACGGGGCTGTTCGTGGCCTAGTCCATAAAAAAACGAAAATGGACTTCATCCAAAAACCCTATTCAAACAAAGAAAGGAAGTTAGTCTCTTTCAAATGAATAAATTCACTAAAACTCACCCACACGGAGGGACGATCACAATCGTGGAAATATCAAAAACACCCTCGATGTATTTCCGAGGCAGAACCCAAGATTATCAAAACTCTTGACAATGGTCAATCTCTCGGTATCTCAATCCGAAACGAACCCTCGACGAGTTTGAACCAACGCAATGGTGGAATCTCTTAGTAAAACGGCAATACAACGTTTTAGTAGTTGAAACCACTTTAAAAGCAAAGAAAATACTATATACATGTATCAGCAGACAACCACTTGTAGAAAGATATTTCCGTAATCTGTAGTTGAAAACTCTCTCCTTGGATCCTTTGTCATGTAAGCCAGAGAATGGTTTCATCAAATTAACTGACAGTTGAGATGCCTCGTCTCCAACAAATACATAGTGAATCGGATGGGTACCCTTCGGTGGAGGTCTGGGTGTGGGAAGATGTAAAGAGTTCATATCCAGTTGTTCTTTGAAAACACTCCACCGTCAGAAATTCTTCCTTGACAGCCGACGTTGGCGTATATGAAATTGTTAGAAGCATCTACAATAGCGAGTAACACGATACTATGGAATGATTTATAGTTGAAAAATTCCGTCCCTCCGTGAACAGGAGCTTGGAGACTTAAATGCTTTCCGTCTATGGCTCCGAGACAGTTAGGATAGTTCCGTAAGTCGTTAAATTTTTTTGCAACGATTTCCCATTCCAATTCATTTTTCGGTTTTTGAAAATAAAAGACAAGTGATAACTATTACTTACTAATTCCAGGAGTCAAATGAAACAGTGCATGAAAATGAAGAATTCAATGAACCTGAAGAAGTGGAAGCAAACAAAGAAGTCAATGAAATTGAAGGGGTAAATAACGAGAGAAATCCGGACAAACAGGATGACGTGACCACAAATACGAAGTCAAACAAGAAAGCTAAACAAGAATTTCAATCCCCAAAGAAACCGATGCCCAACAAACGTAAATACGGATCTCAGCAGCATCAACGCCAGTCATGATTGAAGCAATAAATCTAATGAGGTCTATTCAATCCAATAAGGCAGAGAAAGACGAATACTCACTCTTTGGAAAGCAAGTTGTTATAAAGCTACGAAAAATCAACTCACCACAAGCAAGGTTTACCGTTCAACATATTATAAACCAAGCATTATTTGATGGAGAAATGGGTATGTACTCGCACAATACCCCAGCTCATGCTAACTATAGAAATACATATACACCTACAGGTCATTTTGGCCCTCAATTCCCATATTACACATACAACAACAATACACACGACACCACAAGCACACCACTCTCGTCTCCATCATACTCTGCTTCGCAGTCATCTGTTCAATCACAATATTCCTCTATGTCACCTGGACTGGATCGGTCACAACCAATGAACGATATGGACGAGTTACTATCACTATAAATTTACATGTGATTTGTACTCATACATAATGTATTTTCTGTTAATAAACTTAACACTTAATTGAGTGTTTTTATTTAATTAGGTTTTTACCTTTAACATTGAGTTTGATTAGGAAGTATTTTCCTCACCTTCACTTCACCTTCGAATACGGAGCAGATGGCATCACATACATCGGGAATGATGGAGGAAATTATTTGTTTTGAAATCTTGAACATATAGCTTGATGAAGTATACGAATCCCCAGTAGCTAAAAAGCGCATAGTAACAGCAAAGCGTTCTCTCGCAGGAATGGCTTTTCTGTATGTCGTGTCTCGTTTGGAAATGATTGGTGCTATCATTCTTAATATATTTTCAAATTCACTACTTTTCATTCTGAAAAAATTTCTGAAACCAGCATCACACCTATATTCTAACTTCAAGTCATCAACTTCATCCAAGAGTGGATCTTTCATGATCTCGGTTGTATTGTATTTACTTCTCCCGTGAATAAGACTGGGACGAATCCAAAATCTCCTGGGACGCCGTTGATGTTGGCTTGCAGCAACTTCGACAAGTATCATGGCAGCAGCAGCAGCAGCTACCATAGCGTCCTCGTCACTCATTTCGTGGAAAAAAACAAATACGTCGGTACGCAGAATGTTATTAAAAATACGCTGCACACTTACAGAAGTACACACGGAACTACACTGGGTAAGCTTATAAAATATTCCTAGTTTGTATCAAAGTCGATCGACGTAGCACAACCTGTCTACACTACTACGATAGTGTAGACGTGTTGTTCGTGTTCATTGGTCGTCGCCGATCAATGTCGATCGACATCGATCGACGTCGACTGACTATATGTGGACGCAGCTCCTTAGGTAGGACATTTCAAGTCAGGGTCGACAATTCTCTCTCGGATTCAGAGAAATTGAGGCCGGCGTTCCTCAGGGGGCAGTACTGTCTCCTGTATTATACGCCCTCTACACGTCCGATATAACAAGAAGCGAACATGTGAAGGTCTCCCTGTTCGCCGATGATACGGCTTCACTCTCCTCTGCAGCCGACCACCTGATGGGTGTCGTTTCTTTCCAGAATGCAATAATCGATCTCCAGTAGTGGTATCTGGAGTGAAAAATAAAGCTTAATCCTAAAAAGCAATATGAGAAATAATGTGTAAAATCTATAACCAATGCCTGCGGGAAGGGATATTTCCCAAAATATGTAAGATCGCGGACCCTGTTTAGATACCAAAGATGAACGGACAGAGACCAATCTCACTTTTACCGACTTTGGGAAAAATGTTGGATGAACTAATAACACAAAGAATCACACACCATATGGAAACAGGGAACAAGCTAGACGACAGACAACATGGGTTCAGGAAAAGGAGAGTCACAGTACAGGTAATAAAAAACATTACACAGAAAACACAAAACAACAAAAAAGACAAGACATATTCACTATCAATAACACTAGACATTACGAACGCATTTAACTCAGCATAGGCACCAAGTATCATACAAGTAATGAAGGAAAAACAGATTTACAAAAATGTAATCAAGATATCACACAGCTTTCTCACACACAGACTAATAAGTCACAAAGACACACAGCCCATGCTGTGATGGAGGAATGGTTTTGAATGATAGACGACACACAACAGACAGAGGAACACGATTCGGTGCAGGCCTTTGCAGACGACCAAGCCTCAATCGTCTCAGGGAAGTCGGTTAAGATAATAAAAAGGTAATGGAGAAGCATGTGGGAGGCCTGTACAAAATGGGCGGGCAAAAACAAACTGACATATAACATAGGGAAGACTGAACAAATTCTTGTAACAGGGAAGACAGGAATCTGATTATAGACGATTAAAATGGGGGGACAATAAGGGATAAAGTTAGATATTTAGTATTGACAATCGACAGGAAACTGACATGGATAGAATACATAAAATTATTGAGTACAAAGACACAAGACATTTCTAACAATTTATTCGTAATTTCTGGAAGAGAGTGGGGCGCAAATGAGAAAAACTTGAAAATGATCTTTGAACAAGTAATCAAACAAATGATATTGTACAGAAGCGAGATATGAGGGGAAAGATCACACGATACAAGGATTACAATACACCTACGAGCAACAGAATGACCATTCCTTCTGGCAATTACAAAGGCTTACAGAACAACACCAACGACGAACATTACAGGAAAAGAAAAGGAAAATAAAAAAAAACAAGAGAAATGGAGTACGATCATACGGGATGGCGATCAAAACGGAGGACAATAAGTTGACTTCCAAGGATGGGAGAATGACAGATGGTAACGACATACATAGGGCAGAGACATACGCAATATTACAAGGAATAAGCTGGGGAATGAAAAAAAACAGAACACAAAAAATAATAATAATTATAGACTCAGAGAGAGCAAGAACGAGAATCTACAAATATAAAGTCAGGGTCAGAATAACAAACATGATAAAAAAATTATAAATAAATACAGATAAAAGGAGAGCAGGACAGGGAAGGGATAAGGAAAGCAGATATAGAAGCAAATAAACATTACAACGACGACAGACAGGAATATCTATCAGACACGAAACGAGAACAGAAAAGGTAGACGAAGTATGGTAAAATGATTGGGAAACAACTAATAAGGAAAGAAACTTATATAAAACTTTAACAAAAACAGGGAGGGAACTCATCAATCTAAGTTGAAGGACCACACAACTTTCGACGGGACATGGACATATGCAGACTTCCTATAGAAGATTTAACTTAAGTCAAACAGACGAAGGATACACATGTGGAAGGGGGGAAGGAGACAAGAAGCACATAATAGAAATATGCAAGCTAGAAGCGAGAACAAGAGCAAGACAGAAATTGACAGAAATTTTGCGACAATACAACATGACGTAAGTACCCACCATGTTTTGAGAGAAATAAATAAATAGGGAGATGCAATGATATTAGAGGATGGAGTTGAAAATAATCCATATTCACCGGTATGAGGACAGTTCGTAAATGAACTATAAAACTATGAAAATTTAAATAATGAAAACAACTGTGAATATAACAACAAATTATATAACAAAATTGTGGATAAAATACTAACTCATTATTGAGGAATATGTAACAAGAAACTGATTTGAATACTAACATAGAGCAGAACCAAACAAAACAAGAACAAAGCCAAAAGACAGGAAAAAAAACAAAAAAAACCCTTGCAATAGCAGTCGCCAGGTTCTGCGAAAAGGAACAAGATAATTCGTCAATAACATATCTGTAAATCAAATGAATAAATAATAATATTACAGGCACAAATTAAGCAAAAAGGCATATGTGAGCAAACACTCTCACTTACTGCAATGGAGACACAATAAATTCAAACAACAGAAATAAAAGTAAAAATAGTAAAAATTGTATAAAGGTATAAAATAGGAACAATAACACGATAAGTATAATTGTACAAACAACATTTATAAACACATGTAAGTAAACAGCAGAAACTAACAAAATATGAGAATAACATATGTAACCAAACATGCAGAACACAAATGATCCAGACAACTCACAACCACACTGGAACACAACACACAGAACAAATGAAAGAAGACCAACAACGAACCAAAAATAAGCCAACAAGAGAACTGGACCGGCTTTCCCAGCTAATTTTAGGAGAGAGGAGATGGGATAGGTTCCCCTGACAGTGGATGAGCATAGAAAGACGATCATTTAAACTCGCGGTAAAAAAGTACGCAATTTTTTTTTGGGATAGGATATGGTATATTAATGAAACAAAACTATATTTTCAGGCACTTTATTCATGAGGTTTTTGACACTATTCCGATGCCTAAGAATAAGTGTCCTTCAGTGGTGACATAATATACGTGTAGTGCATTTTACTTTTCGAATCAATGTTGGTGAAATTCAAACAGCGAGAAAGTTTTTTAAACTTGTTCAATAAGTGATGTATCACAAGCGTTAGGAACTTTTGAAATCAGTTGTCCTTCAGAACTTGTGCAAGCTTGAGTTATATTGATGAATAAATATAAGAGTAAGCGTTAATATCTACTGATTTGAATTAAAACTATAATATCACAAAACAATTATTTCCATTTTACAAAATACTTGGTATCAATAGATTTATAGGACCTGCCTTTCAATAATATCGAAAAGTAATTGTATTTCATTTTTCGATCTGAGTCCGTTGGTAATATAATTTTCACTTCATAATGTTTTTTTCGTATGCTTTGAGTGAATTCTGAAGCTGCAAGCTGTCGAAGGATCCTAAAAAGGACGTATGTCAAAATTATTTCACGAGTATTTAGAAACGAAATATCAATTTCCTTCCATGTTGTTTTGTCACTTGTAAGTGCCATTCAATTGAACCTTCCATAATGAGGTAGATTTACTCCAACATGTCAGAACGTAACATACTATTACGAAATCAGAAGTTTTTGGAAAACAACCGGCCTATTGTATTTTACAGTCAGGATATAGCTCAATGAATTACAAATTATCAAAGCCGTGTAAATTTCCTGTCAAGAAAATATGAAGGATCCATATTCTATAATATTGTTATAGAATTCCAAAAGTCGTGCGTGAAATCAGATGGTTTTTTGATATAAGATAGATAACGTATTCACGATCAGAAGTTTATGCAGTGCCATCTTCACTTATGGCAGGATTATAGTTATTTAAAGCTTTGAATCATTTTCACTTTTTCATAAGTCAGTAAATTCGAATAGTGATTTACGATAACAGGTTAAGAGGAGAATACAATCGTTTCCTAGAATCCCAAGTTACAAGCTGAAAAGTGGGTGAACGTATTAAAAATAACACATTTGTTAAAATATGCTTCCTAATATGTACCCTCAATATTCAGCTTCAATTACTCTGAAAAGGTTGCTAGTGAGTCCAATGATAGCCGGAATGTTTTCTAACCAAAGATCTACGAATATTCCAGTTCTCTCCATTCTTATACCCAGCATTTTTTCTGAATTCGGAGATTGTTTTGAGTCAGTCAGACAGATTTACCAGAGCAGTAAGAAGGGTATAGGCATTTCTCATTTCCTGAAAAAATCGTTGCATAATTTTTTTGTAGAATAATCCATAATATCCACATACAAATAAGAGACAGCGGTGATCCAGATCCATCAGTCCAAGACAGGATATTGTAGTTGGTTTGACTATTGTTGGAAGAATTATGAAAAGTTTCCTTTTATTAGTTTGATTCCAGTTTGTCCAATCACATTTCAAAAATTGGTCATAAAATCTGTTCGACTGAAAAAAAAAACATAATAATATAATTACAATCATCGATGTAGACATATGGAAGTAAAGAGCTATAACGAAAAAACTTCAATAATTTAGGAATGCCGATAAAGTTTTATTTATATTTATACAACGTTATTTATGGCGGGATGAATTACTACAGTGATTTCATAATTTTTTGCACAATATGGATTCTGGGTATATAAGGTGATAGATTGATTCAGTGATGAGCCATATTTGTCCTCGAGTAAAGTGACAAATAATGAGAATAACTTTGAGGAAAGAAAAATATTCCTAGATTTCGAGGAATGACTCATTTACAAAAACCAATTTCCATAAGTATTATCCATTCAAAGTGAATGTGTGCTGCAGTTTCGAGTATGATTCATGCGGGATAGTTAGTAATTTATTGATGAATTTATCTACAGTAACGTTCAATGCCATTTTTTTTAAACCAGTCATCTTCTATGCAACGGAAGCAACAGAGACTGTTATTTTGAACCGGGGTTATTATATATATATATATATATATATATATATATATATATATATATATTATATATATATATATATATACAGTGTGTCCTAACTACGGTACGAAACTTCAGGGGGTGATTCGTTAAGTCATTTGACAAAAAAAGGTTCCCATGAACATATGTCCGGAGTTGCTTCGTTTCTGAGATACAGGGCGTTGAATTATAAAAAAAAAGGTATTTATAAAATATCCTGAATATCCTAAAACCGATGTGGTTGAAATGTGGTACAGCTATTTGAAGTAATAAGGCAATTATATGGCTCCAAGCAGGTCCAGGGGCGTCTCAGTGGGCACCACAGCCAACAATACTGAGAAAAAAAAGTACTTATCTGTATTATTTCATTTTTCTAGATTAAACAACTGAAAATACAACTTTTTGGTCCCTTGTGTTTTATTCATATCAAGCTTCGTTTTCGAGAAAAAAAATACTTTAACTTATGCTACAAATTATCCATGGACAACATAAAATACAAACCTAAAGTAAAAAATAAACAATTTCGACCTCAAAGTAAATGAGCAAAATGTCCACCGTCCGATAGAATACACGACTGCAATCGATGTGTCATTGATTGTCTGACACGTTCAAAAATACCTGGAGTATTCCTTATGACATTGCAATTGTCACTTATTCAATTTCTCAAGTCATTCACATCTAGTATAGGGGTTTTATAAACGAGAGCCTTCAGATGACCCCATAAATAGAAATCTAGAGGAATCATATCAGGACTGCGAGCGGGCCAATGCTGAGGTCCTGCACGTCCAATCCAGCGATTAGGGTAGGTGATGTCGAGATGCTGACGAGCAAGAACACTAAAATGAGCTGGAGCTCCGTCGTGCATAAACCACATGTTGCCTCTCACAAGTACGGGTACTTCTTCCAACAAAATGGGTAAATGATTTCGCAAAAAAGCCGTGTAGGATGGACCCGATAATATTGCTGGTAAAAAAAAGGGTCCAATTAGGTAGTCACCAATAATTCCTACCCAAACATTCAGCGAAAATCGGTGCTGAAAATGACTTTCTCTAATAATGTGGGGATTTTCGTCGGCCCAGAAATGGTTATTGTGAAAGTTCATAATAGATTCTCGTGAAAAATTTGCCTCGTCCGTGAATAAAATATTTGGTAAAAAATTATTATTGTGTGCCATCGTATGAATCAACCACCTGCAAAACAATAATTTCGGGTGAAAATCCCTAGGCAGTAGAGCTTGGACCCGCTGTATGTGAGGTTTCTTTTTAGAACTTTCCGAACGGTTTTTGGGCTTACTTCAAGCTGCAGTGCAATCTTCCTGGTACTATTTGAAGGATCTTCTTCTATTGCATCAAGTATAGCTTCTGCTAGTTCAGGCATTGTTACAGTTTCTGGTCTTCTACCACTTACATTTTTATTAAAACTTCCAGTTCCACATAATCTTGCATGTAGCGTTCTGAATGTTTTAGCACATGGAATTACTCTGTTAAGATATCTATCCTGGTAGATTCTCCGTGCTTCTTCCGCATTTCCATTTGCTAATCCATAAATAAAGTGCATGTTAGCCATTTCAGCGTTGGTAAAAGTATTCATGATGGAATCACTGCTAATTGACAACTCTGACTTTTACTGATATGACAATACTATCACTGTCAGCTGGTCTCCATAGCAGGGAATCATGATTGTAGAGTGCCTTCATTTTTTTTTGTTCTCGAAAACTAAGCTAAATATGAAAAAAAAACACAGGAGGCCAAAAAGTTGTATTTTTACCACGCTTATAAAAAACTTTTTAGAACCCACGCTTATATTCAAATGCACTGAAGGAGAAAATAATTTTTTTCTCAATATTGTTGGCTGTGGTGCCCACTGAGACGTCACTGGACCTACTTAGGGCCAACTAATTGCCTTATTACTTCAAATAGCTGTACCACATTTCAACCACATCGGTTTCAGGATATTCAGGATATTTTATAAATACCTTTTTTTTATACTTCAACACCCTGTATCTCAGAAACGAAGCAACTCCGGACATATGTTCATAAAAACTTTTTTCTGCCAAATGACCTAACGAAACACCCCTTGAAGTTTCGTACCGTAGGTAGGAAACACCCTGTATACCAGCTGGTACCCGCGACTTCGTCCGCGTGAAATTTGTATTTTTGTCTGTTCGTTTCTGTGTAGCAAGACATTTTATCAGCAAATTCGTCCAAATTTCGGTAACCGCAAAATTGCTTTAATTTTTTGAAAGATGGAGAAAATCCTTGATGGACACCTTTCGGCATTGTGAGGAAAATCCCTGAGGCCTGGAGTCTATGCACCTCCTGTACCCCAGATGTCTCCACTGAATATTCCATCCTGTTGGCTCATCTCGTCGTGATCTCCGATGACACCTGGGCCTCTTGGCCCATTGTAGCTTGCCTGTTATTTTTTCTCACAGTACCCATTCCAGTAATTTCGTGCCTTGCACAAGTTTGTCTCCCACTGGATGTGTGCTGTATACCTAGTTTTGGTTCACCAATTGATTGCCCGGAAATAGACTGTCTTCTGCGATCCAGAGCTCCGCAATTGCACAATATGTGTGACACTGTTTCTGGTTCCTTTTCGCATAATCTGAATAATAGGTCGTTATTTCACTGGCGCGTATCCAGTTATGAGCCCTTTAGTTTTTCAATTGCTCCCTGTTTAAATTAACAGGTCTGCTTTTATTATTTTCTCCACGGGCCTCCAATGTATTTTTCCCGTGTTTGTTTCCTGTTATATTATTCTGGTATTTTTTATGTTTTTCCCAGATCCAGTTTTCTACAGATGTCGTGCTGTGCGCTGTAGCACCCAAAGGGCCAGTCCTGGATTCGGTTTGTTTACGATCGTCTTCTAGCGAGGTCGCTGGTTTCTTTATTGCCTGCAAATCCCTGATGTCCTGGCACCCCAATCAGCTTGACGCGGTTTTGTTCTGCCAGTATTGTCAGTTTCTCTTTGCAGTTCATACCAGTAAGGACGTCACTTCAAGGCTGCTCAGAGCCTTCCGGCAATCTGAAATAATATGGATCTGCTCATATGCCTGTAACAAAGAGGTATGATTACCCAGTGGGAAGCTGAACTCGGTTTGTAGAAAACACTCCTGCTCCCGCACCATTCTCCACCACACATTCTTAGACCCGTCTGCGTACCAGATCTTGCTCTGTGGAAGCTCTGTGACATTCCATACACTTCTGTCTATTATAGATACCCTGTATTATTTTTCAAAGGAAAATCTTTCGCAATGTGATCTGATTTCATGTCTAGCAGGTCCCCTGGTTACATGCTTGCGATGCTCATGTATCCTGTCCCAACATTCATGGTGTCCAGAGCATTTCTCAGTATGAAGGAACCTTGCTTCGCCTCTTCTTGTATCGCCGAAGAATAGCGAAATTTTGTATGGTAATGGATAAACACTTCAAAAGAAAAATATTTCTATTTGTTTATGGACAATCAACTGTTAGTGTTTGTGCAAGAAGTTATATCATACCCTATATATATATATATATATATATATATATATATATATATTGTTATGTAATATATATTTTCAAATATAAATGTTGTTATTGAATGAAAATGGCTAATAATTTTCGCTCTTCTTTGTGAGCCAAATTGTTATGATATAGATAAGTATTTTTCGCCATGTATAATATTTTTGTATGATGTAATAATAATTGCTAGCTAACGTCACTGTTCTCTCGTCACGTTGCTGCCAATTTTTATCACTTTCCTTACCACAGCTAAACACAGTTGGTACGCCTCTTGTCTCAGATAGCCGGTTCAGGCAATTGAGCCACTAGTCACTGCTTGATATGTCAAATTTCAATTTATTCAATGGTCATACGTATGATTGTTGATCATTGTAGAAAACAAACGACAAAGTATCAAAAAACAATGATTTCCTTTATTCAGGAAAACTTAATTTTACCTGGCCTACGAAAAATAACTTATTCTAAGGTGAATCTATAAATATTCACGGATAATCATGAGAAACAAATCATGGATAGATAGACACAACCTCACTTTTACCTTGAAAGTGAAATTTTCCTTAATAGTTCAAAATAAAGTGTAGTAAAGTTCTTCTGATGTGATATGCGTTATTTGTGAAATTGTTCAGGACGTGATGTGCACTATGAAAGTTTATACCTGTCTGGAACTGTCGGTGTTCAAGATATACCCAGAAATTGGATCCCCTTTCACTCCAATCGCTATCAGGAACTCCAATACCACAAAGAAGGAACCATTCCAATTCAAATATCAGCTTTCGAATACTTGTATAAGGTGTACAAATAAGGTAATATTGGTTTTTTTCTTATAATGTTGAAATTATTCCATTTTTCTTTCTCCCAAAATATAACGTGGCATTCCTTTTAAATTTATTTTCGATCTCCCTCATGGCTTTGTTTGTTGCTCCCTTGGATACCAATTTTTCTCCTTCCTTCCCATTTGAATTTTTGAATTCGCGCACTAAATTGTCACATTTCACTGTTTGGGTTTATTTTTCATAACTTATACATGAAACTATTTTTCCATTCTTATTAACTATGTACAAATTTCAATAATAATTGCCTCTGACACTCCCCCGTTGTTATTCCCTCACAATTTCAAATTCTACATGTGACCATCTGTTCCCTGATTGGCTATTGTCATCAAGAAGTTTGCTGTTCTACCATTGGCTACTTTTAGTTAGCTACATATTCATATACTGTATGTTTCAAATTTATAATTCTGTTAATCACATTTTATTCATGAAAATTTTGTTAATCTAGACTTTTTGTTGTCTTTTGAACAATTATGGGTTATAATCATTATGACAGTGTATGAAATTGATTGTGTTATAGTATTTGGACATTTTTATCTATCCATATTATACATAGGCTTATAAAGGAAATATAACTTCAAAAATTATGTAAAGACAATCTCTTGAAACTAATAACTATTAAGTGATTATTCTTTTTGTGGGTTTTTTCCTTTTAAAATTTATAACTGGTTTTTCATAACATAACAACATTCCTAAATTTATATTCAATAATTTTTACTAGTAAGAAAATTTTGAATATCAATTTCTTTATTTACAGTTATTGAATCTACTTTAACTAATACTATTTTTCTACTTTCAGAAAACTACTTTGCTGGATTTCCCACCAGTTCAAGAAAAACAAGTTCTTCAGCGATAACTATTATTTACAACTACTAGTACTACGTTTTGTTGTTCCAGAAAAACTTGACTTGGACTTCTTTTCGAATCCAAAGAGAAAACTTTTCAAGATATTATCATATATGATATTTTATATTTTATGATTATCCTACTTTCATTTTATATTTTATACTGATATTATTTTCAATTATCGATTAGATTTTTATCATTATTGGTACCGCTTCCAATTATACTGTTTTATTATTTTTCCTATCTCTTCCTTTAGTTGTTCTTTATATTCATATTGAATTGGATATTTTATTAATTTGAATCTTTCATTTTATTTACTTTCATTTAATGTACATACTGTTTCGCTTTTTCATTATTCACACATAATTAACATATTATATTCATTTATAATGCATTTATATAACTTATTTTATTTATTAATATACCTTCATATTATTTATCAATATACCTTTATCATCATCATCATATTTCTCATAATATACTTCTTTAGTATTATTATTATTATCATTTCCACTTTCATTTCTCACATACATTCATTTTATACACAAAATATTTTTATCTTCATTTCTTTTAATTTTTCTTCAAAATTCACTTATTTATTACCTTTCCTTTTTTTTTTTACTTTATCTAACTAACCTGTACCAATATTTTTATCGTCTTTTCTGTTTTTCAGTATTTTTATTGTTATTCAATATCTTTCTTTTCTTTCTATACTTTTTATTTAGACGTTGTTTTGTTTCCTCTAATATTTTCTCTCATTGATGTATTTTTTTTTTTTAGTTTATTTTCTATTTTATTTTATTAAATTTTGAAATCCTACCTATTATCAAAAATTTTTTTAATTTTTTTTTTTCCAATTAAATTTATTATTTGTCTCTCCTTCTATGGAATCTTGCTTGTTTTGTAACTGCAAGCCTATATTTCATTTCACAAATTTTCAATAGAAATTTCATGTTAATTTTTCCAACAATTTATTTTTTCATATTTTTACCTTTTTCTTTTATTTGGTAGTCAACTTTATTTAAATTCTTTCCTACTTTTCTATTTAACATTTTACTATATATTATTATTATTATTTCATTATTTGTATTGCTTTGCTTCATTTCGAAAATTCTATTCGCCCTGTAGATTCATTGATTTGCATTACTATTATTTTATTATTTATGTTCTTTATTTCCAATTCAAATTTTTCATTAGCCATTTTTGTGTCATTCATTTTTATTATTATTATTTTTTTATTTATGTTCCCTTTTTTCAACTCAAGATTTTTGTTAGCCACGTTCATGTCATTCATTTTTATTATAATTATTTTATCATTTTTGTCACCTCTTTGTAACTCAAAATTATTTTTTTTTCCATTATTATGTCATATATCTTCATTATTTTTACTTTATTATTTATTTTCCCCTCTTTCATCTGATAATTTTTATTATTCACATTTATATTATCTATAAGCTCATTATTTTTGTCGGCATGATTTATTTTTATATTTTGTATTTGTTTATCATCTTTGTCTAATAAGCTGTTACTATCATCTGTTTTTTGTATAACTATTCCCCTCAAATTCCTTATTATTTTGCTCATTACTTGTTTCTATTCTTCTTAATTCTAATAATTTTATCTTTTCTACATTTTTTTTTAATTAGTATCTTTATGTTGTTTTTCAACTTTTTTATCGAGAGTAATTATTTCATTTTTAGCTCTTTCTTGTTTATTATTCATATCTAATTTCATGTCATTTATTTTTTCATCCTGCCTTTCTACATGATTATTTATAGTGGATACTTCTTGCGTTATTACCACATACAATTCCTCATTTTGTTGTCCTATTTTTGTCTCTAATTGTTTGTGCAATTCTAAAAATTCTTCTTTATTTTGTTCAGATTTAGTTTGTATTTTATTTTCCATTATTTCCATATTTTCTTTTATATCTTTTATATTTTCTTTCACATTTTCTCTTAATCTTTCTTCCATACTTGCTGTGTTTTCTTTCAACTCTTTTATTTCATTTTTCAAACTTTCTTTCATTTCATTCCTCATATTTCCCATTTTTTCTTCCATCCTTTCCTCCATTCTTCCCATACTTTCTCTCATTCCATCATTCATTCTCTCTATTTGCTCTTTCATTTCATTTTTCATATTTCCTGACTTTTCTTTCATTTCTTTTATTTCATCTTCTATACTTCCTATATTTTCATTCATTCTTACTGAATTTTCATTCATATCATTTCTCATACTTGCTGAATTTTTATCCATTTGCTCATCCATTCTTGCTGAATTTTTATCCATTTTTTCATTCATACTTGCTGAATTTTCTTTCAAATCTTTTATTTCATCTTTTATGAACTCCATGAATTTTTTAAGCTGACTCTCCATTTGTGTATTCTCACTTTTTATTTCTATCCCTCTCACATTACTACTCTCTCCTTGTTCCTGATCACCCCTCTCTCTACCTTCTGCACCTTCTCCCAAACCAACTTTCTTATCATCTCTCAAATCCATTTTTTTATTCCCCAATATATAGCCTTATACGTTGAAATGCCAATTGCTAATGTTCACCCAGTGGTACAATAAATATTAAGAAATAATATATTGCCTTTCCTTGCCCTTACTCTGCCATGAAATGATATATATTGCCCTTACTTTGCCACTACGTTGTGGTAAATATTAAGAAATAATATTGCCTTTATTCGCCTTTTCCGCCCCACGTTGGGCGCCATTTGTTATGTAATGATATATTTTCAAATATAAATTGTTGTTATTAAATGAAAATAGCTAATAATTTTCGCTCTTCTTTGTGAGCCAAATTGTTATGATATAGATAAGTATTTTTCGCCCTGTATAATATTTTTGTATGATGTAATAATAATTGCTAGCTAACGTCACTGTTCTCTCGTCACGTTGCTGCCAATTGTTATCACTTTCCTTACCACAGCTAAACACAGTTGGTACGTCTCTTGTCTCAGATAGCCGGTTCAGGCAATTGAGCCACTAGCCACTGCTTGATATGTCAAATTTCAATTTATTCAATGGTCATACGTATGATTGTTGATCATTGTAGAAAACAAACGACAAAGTATCAAAAAGCAATTATTTCCTTTATTCAGGAAAACTTAATTTTACCTGGCCTACGAAAAATAACTTATTCTAAGGTGAATCTACAAATATTCACAGATAATCATGAGAAACAAATCATGGATAGATAGATACAACCTCACTTTCACCTTGAAAGTGAAATTTTCCTTAATAGTTCAAAATAAAGTGAAGTAAAGTTCTTCTGATGTGATATGCGTTATTTGTGAAATTGTTCAGGACGTGATGTGCACTATGAAAGTTTATACCTGTCTGGAACTGTCGGTGTTCAAGATATACCCAGAAATTGGATCCCCTTTCACTCCAATCGCTATCAGGAACTCCAATACCACAAAGAAGGAACCATTCCAATTCAAATATCAGCTTTCGAATACTTGTATAAGGTGTACAAATAAGGTAATATTGGTTTTTTTCTTATAATGTTGAAATTATTCCATTTTTCTTTCTCCCAAAATATAACGTGGCATTCCTTTTAAATTTATTTTCGATCTCCCTCATGGCTTTGTTTGTTGCTCCCTTGGATACCAATTTTTCTCCCTCCTTCCCATTTGAATTTTTGAATTCGCGCACTAAATTGTCACATTTCACTGTTTGGGTTTATTTTTCATAACTTATACATGAAACTATTTTTCCATTCTTATTAACTATGTACAAATTTCAATAATAATTGCCTCTGACACTCCCCCGTTCTTATTCCCTCACAATTTCAAATTCTACATGTGACCATCTGTTCCCTGATTGGCTATTGTCATCAAGAAGTTTGCTGTTCTACCATTGGCTACTTTTAGTTAGCTACATATTCATATACTGTATGTTTCAAATTTATAATTCTGTTAATCACATTTTATTCATGAAAATTTTGTTAATCTAGACTTTTTGTTTTCTTTTGAACAATTATGGGTTATAATCATTATGACAGTGTATGAAATTGATTGTGTTATAGTATTTGGACATTTTTATCTATCCATATTATACATAGGCTTATAAAGGAAATATAACTTCAAAAATTATGTAAAGACAATCTCTTGAAACTAATAACTATTAAGTGATTATTCTTTTTGTGGGTTTTTTCCTTTTGAAATTTATAACTGGTTTTTCATAACATAACAACATTCCTAAATTTATATTCAATAATTTTTACTAGTAAGAAAATTTTGAATATCAATTTCCTTATTTACAGTTATTGAATCTACTTTAACTAATACTATTTTTCTACTTTCAGAAAACTACTTTGCTGGATTTCCCACCAGTTCAAGAAAAACAAGTTCTTCAGCGATAACTATTATTTACAACTACTAGTACTACGTTTTGTTGTTCCAGAAAAACTTGACTTGGACTTCTTTTCGAATCCAAAGAGAAAACTTTTCAAGATATTATCATATATGATATTTTATATTTTATGATTATCCTACTTTCATTTTATATTTTATGTAAAGACAATCTCTTGAAACTAATAACTATTAAGTAATTATTCTTTTTGTGGGTTTTTTCCTTTCAAAATTCATAACTGGTTTTTCATAACATAACATTATATATATATATATATATATATAAATTGTAATTATCTGTTTGTTTGTTTGTTCGAGCATCACGCAAAACCTACTGGACCGATTTTGAGATTACTTTTTATCTGATAGATATGACTATGTATTTCGCTACGATGACGGGAACTAGAGATATAACAATGAAACTACTATTTTCACAACCAGCGCAACCAATGTAAAGAGAGCTGCCAGTCAGGTTTATTTTCTTTTGCGTTTACAGTCCCGTTTCGGTACATACTGCTTACGAATCCAAACCAGATCCGACGAACTCAGACCCGGCGTCGGGCTTGATGAGGTTTTACTATGTGAAACTGTCTGGGAGGGTTAGGACGCACACGGGACGAAATAATAGCCGGGTTTGACAACGCGGTAAAATGAAGATTTTTATACTGATTCAGTTCCATCACTGAGCGTGTAGGCGGCGCTTCCAGTGGAGATGTATTTGGTATATAATGCCATGCATTTTACCGACGAATACCAACCCGAAATTTGGTAGCAGCGCAGTTTATGTATTGACGAAGTTTTAGCAGCAAGTCTAAACCATATTGTCGATATATTGTAATTTGGGATTATTTGAGGATATTTTCATTTTACGGAAAATTATAAAGACTAGTTTGTTGACAGCTTTTTCACTTTATTCATCAATATTTTCCTACAAATAAAAATCAAGCAATAGACAATTATTCAAAACGGATATTTTTATAGTTCAGCTTTTTACAAGCTTTTATTCAACTTAATCAGTTCATATATCTGTCCTTCCGGTTCAAAATTTGTAAGTGAATTTGGACCTTCTTCTAGTCGTTTGATTGACTTGATATTTGGCAAATGTTCATAACTCCGGTTGAATTTTTGTTAGAGGAAAAACAGAATGGCGGGTCCAAGATGGCGGGCGAATTATGTGATTATGGTCCGATTCTATTCAAAAATGGAATGTGGGAGTTTTTGGGGTCGGAGATTATGTTTTTTTTTAATTCATAAATTTAATATGACGGCTGAAAGCTGACGCACGAGTTTTGTGATTATGGTCCGATTTCATTGAAAATTGGTACGTGTAGGTTTTTGGGTTTGGAGACTATGCATTTTTAGGTAAAATTCCCAAATTCAATATGGTGGACGATTTATGTAATTATGGACAAGTTCCATTCAAACTTGTTATGTGGGGGTTCTTAGGATTGGAGATGACGGACGAGTTTTGTCATTATGGTCTGATTCTATTCAAAATGGGTATGTGACGGTTTTAGTGGTCGGAGATTTTGATCTTCTTGTCAAAATTAATGAATTCAAGATGGCGGGCGAGTTTTGGGATCATTCTCAATTTTTATTCATAAATCCAAGATGATGGACATGTTTTGTGATTATGGTACGATTCAATTGAAAATTGGTATGTGGGATTTTTTGGGGTCGGATATAATTTGTTATCAAAATTCAGGAATTCAAGATGGCGGATGAGTTTTGTAATTGGGTTGGGACATGAATTTTTTTATTTAATATTTGGAATCTACGTATGCCATTTTTTTTCCTACGTTTCACGCTCCCCCATCGCCTTGGAGAGAAATCGTGACGTCACAGTACTGTTGGGCCCGTTGATCCTCTCATCTGCAGTAGGCAGCGATCACGTGTTGCTGCCGCTACTATTGCGAAGTATTTATTGTTCGCGTCGTTATCAATATTCTTACTTAATTTCCAAAATGCCTACTTTAAAAACGAGTTATCGTTGGTGGTATGGGCCTGGTTGTGAGAATTCAACAAGAAAAACGGCAAAAATTATATATTTTTGCCTGCCCTTCCAAGAATAAAGGAAAAAAAGTGGTTTTGTGTTGCTCGTCGCAAGTACATACCAACAAAAACAAAATTGTTTCGCTGCGAGGATCATTTCACTTTGAAAGATGATATGGAAAAGTATATACAGTATTCATTATCGGGTACTGCAAGAAAATTGAAAAAAGACGTTCTGCTCCACAATTTCAATGGGCATTTACAATGAGCAGCTTGATGCAAATTTGAGGCTGTAACTCGCAACTCATGCCTCAATGAGCTACCCGGAAGTTCTACTAATTCACACAATTTTTGTGTCAAAACAGTGCTCGCGAAAATAATAAATTCATCAGCGGCAGTTTCATTAAATTTTTTTAATTTCTATCATGATTCGATCAATAGATAAACGCATGATTCCACGCTCTTTGATATAATAATGATATCGAGTAAACTGCACGTCAATCTGTTTTTCCTGAGCTATCACTAGAAATTCGCGTTAAAAGTATATTTTTCGCATCGTTTGTGTAAGGCGCAGAAACAACAGCAGAATTTTATTAGTGATACTATGTTCGTTCTAAGTCGAAGGTCAAACCTATATACTGAAGTCGAAGTAACATGTCTGTTTTAAGTCAAAGATGTATTATGTGCTTTTTGAAACATAAATATAAAAATATTTTTGATAGTACATTTTCCCCACAATTTGTCCGCTAGATGGCACTGTTTACATAAATTATGAAGTTTGATGTATAGTACACAGTGGCGCATCAATCGATTCGTCTCGATGGCAAGAATCATAATTAGACATTTTCCGATGCCAAAAGGGCTTATGAAGCTAACTCCGTTATTATTGGAGATACAGCAGCGTGCGAGTACTCTAACAAGACAACTTTTACTGGAGATTGCGAAAATGGAAAGTATGGGTGTATGCAGTAAAACTGAAAAAAGTACCCTCCAACATTATACAGATGAGGAGTTATTTCAGTATTTCAGTTAGGTAGTAATGAATTGAGTTTACAAAATAATTGTTTTGGAGGGGGGGAATTTTGTCTATTGTACATCATTCTGCTTTTTGGGTTCGTCTGACATTCCTCCAAAATAATTTACAATAGAAAAAGTTATTCTCGATAATGAAATATTTTAGTATTGTACAGTTCATTCAGAAGAGAAGACAAATATTTTTTTATTAAAAAAAAATGGTTTTATTGGAATCAAATTTCATAATGTTGATAGCTATAATGAACGGTATTTTATATACAAATGTACCGAAAAATCCTCGATATATTGCAGTGTGCTCCGATATGGAAAATATGAAAGAAGAGTGTAACCGAACTTCTTGGAAACTAATGAGTTTATCTGAAAAAAATAATGGAAAATTACCTGTTTTTCAAATTGACATTCCAGAAACGAACTCAACACATTTCAACTATAAATTGAAAATTATATTTCCGGATAATTCTGAATTTGATCAACATGAATGGCAAAGTTTGAATTTGAATAATAGAAGTGAATGCAGTATGCAAGAAGAAATACATGTAATGTTTTTTATTTCATGTTTAACTTCAGTATTAGTAATTATTATATTCATTACAATTTTTCTAAAAATAGTTATAAAAAATTCAAGGTATACCTTTCACTCGAGAATTAATCCTTGATTGCACGTGTAATGAATGTTATGTTTAATAAAAAATATAACTAAAGTGAATGTTTGATTGAACCCTGGGAAACCACACCTTTTTCTAGCGATATAAAAACAATGAAAACAAAAACTAAAGTGTCAGTCAAAATGAACTTATTCAAAGAAAAACAAGATATATTCTTAGGTGTTCGTCGGTTCTATTTACACCCTAATAAATCCCAGTTTGTGTCGGTCTGTATATCAGTGCATCTAGGTTATGTCCCTTGTATTGTGATTTCCGACATTGAAGGTGGAACTTTAGTATTCACTGAAACGGAATGGACTGAGTTGATGAAAAATAAGGGAAGCCATTAACAGTTTACTGGTATCAACAGACAATGGGGATACAATAGATGTTGGACGATTTGCTGTAGAGTATAAACAATGTCAAGCAAATAGTATTAGAATTTACAGTGGCGATTCCAGTATTCGTTTGAATTGTGAATCTCTCTCAAAATTATGGATTTTTGTACCTAATCTTCAATATAGAATGGATGTATTGAAATCCTTGAGATTTGATATGGTTATGAATATGCTGCAATTGGGTGTGAAAACGGAAATTATCAATAGATCTTTGAAGGTTCTTGATACTATTAAAGACATCAATCCTGAAGTATATACTTTGGGATTGGAAGTAACATATCAGCATCCAGAACTCCTCCAAGAAGAATAATTTTTATTTAGAATATGGAAAAAAAGTGACGTTTGGTAAAGTAGAGATTTATTTTCTCTACTCATGGAAATATGCTCATCAATCTGCGAGACAAGGACCTTGGGAAACAGCAGCTCGTGATCGTGAACGATTCCAGCGTCGCATTAGGAAAGCAGCTCTAACTTTAAATTATATTTTACATGAAAGACATAGAAATAAGGTTTATGAAAAAATAAAAAACATATATTGTTAACTGTTCTTTATTATTTTTTTCTAAAAATACATGTATATTTAAACTAAATCCTTTTTATTGGTCCAAGAATCATGTGATGAATCAAAACCTAACCATCTGACGTAAAGCTTGTGGGCCTTTCGACGTAGAACTATCAGGGTATTTGGCTTTTGGTAATTCTTCAGTATAAAATCCTCCCTGAATTTCCTCCTTTCTATTGTCTTCTAAAATATATGTTGTGGGGTTAGTTAACTTTATTTGTTTGATTTTAAACATTTCAGTGGTCCAATTGGGCGTATACGATTTTGTGAAGGCATGTCGATATCTGGATATACGAACCCAGTCTCCTTTTCTGAATTTTGGCTTTTTTGGATCGACAGTTTTCAAATGCCAGAATGAAGTTACAAATTTTGCATTTTTATCATTAATTTCACTGGGTATGGCACGAATTGTAGAATGCCTAGTGTGGTTATATTTTTTGACAATTTCAGGAAGAATATTGAGCCATTTATAAGATCCTTGATGACTGAATTGTTTCCATAATGACGATTTTAGCGTTCTAATTACTCTTTCGGCAATACTAGCTTTTAAATTTGAAAAAGTACTATAATGATTTATGCCATATTTTTGCATCAGCTCTTGAAAATCTTTGTTGTAAAATTCTTTTCCCATGTCAGTTTGTAAATTTTTTGGTGTTGTAGTCATTTGAGATAATACAGATTTCATGGCAGCGGTAATATCTTTTCCAGTTTTTCTTTTGACTGGTAAGGCCCATACATATTTACTGAAAGCATTGATGATTACAAGAATATAATTATAACCCCTGTTTTCTTTTGCAAATTTATTCATAATGGCCAAATCGGCCTGTATCAAATCATGCAAATTTTGACGACAACATGTCCCTTTTGAGATTAATTCTAACTGGCTTATGAAGTTCTTCAACAACTTGTGCCTTACTCATTTTTAACTAACGGACACTGTAATAATATCTCAATACATATCGTTTGAGTTGTTCCCAGTTTAAATATCATTTCATCCCCCTTGGCGATGGATTTGTTCGTTAATTGTCGAAATTTGAAAGATGTATTATTTATTAAAACTTCTCCATCATCATCATCATCAATATTATGTGCTTTCTTAGCAGACATGGGGAATTTGAAGGCAATAGCTTCATCTCCACCATGATGTGAAATGCTTTCAATTTTTGCAGACATGGGAAATTTAAAGACTAAACCTCCATTATCTAACACATAATATTTTTTATTCAAACTATTTTTTTTCTCGCCTTTCAAACGGATCAAAACCTTAACGTGATAATCGAAAGAATCGCAAACATAAAAGGGATAATTCAATTGGGGTGCTTGTGGAGGTGAGGTTAACACAGCTTCTTCTTCTTCAGGAGAAAAAGTGTTGGATTGTAAATATGCTGATTGAATCTATTCAAGGGCATTATTGAAAGTTTCAGCTTTGGTAAGAATGTTCAAGAGAGAAAGTGTGTGTGTATGGAATCGTTAACAATTCAAATGTGAATCAAGTGGGGAAATGTAGCATATATATATTGGGATTGGTATGGTAGAGTACACACAATGAGTATGTACTCAGTTGTTCAGAAACGAATTTGTTGTATTTGTAGAACTATTGAGCTTCGATATTTACTAGACAATCATTTTTTGAGCCGGTCCATTTTGGTTATTGGGTTTTGTACGGGGTGTATGGAGTTGAGACCCATCAAAGTGATTAATAGATTCAAAGACGATCCCTCAGGAGTATTGAATTCACCTGTGCGTGAAACATTTTGAAAAAAACAAGTAGATAAAAAGGCGGAAATGGAATCGTTTCAAATATGGCAACACAAAGAGAAGATAAATAATAGTGAGGAGGAGGAGGAGGAGGAGGAGGAGGAGAAGAATCAAAATCCTTATTATGTGTCAGATCTTAGGAAGATTTTGAATCTGCGAGAAGAGAAGATTTGGGAAGAAAATGTTTTCAAAAATAAAAATCGTTTTTCATTAAAGTGAATAAATCTTTTTTTAACGTTATATTATTTATCTTTTTCCAAAGAACATTGGATTACAAATTCAATATAAAAATTATTTGATGCAAGTTTATTTGTGGTTCCTAGGGGAAATTGAATAACATCACCTTTGTTGAGAATGCTATCGTTCAATAATTTGTGCAAAGAATCGTTCTGATTTCGATAGGATATTTGTAATGCATTGGGAAAACACTGAATATTTTCAACTTTACCTGTAACAGGAATCGTATAAATAGTACTATTATTATCCAAAGTATAATGAGTTTTACTAGAAGATAAGTTTTTAGTACCACGAATAGTTAATATACATTTACTATGAAACTGGGCTGGTTGACAAATATAAAATGGAAGATCTGTTGGTGGTGATGGTGGTTGTATTGCTGTTACAATATCTTTTGAAGACACAGTGGTGGTGGTTGTTTTCGAGAGGAAATGCTGATTAAATTTGTTCAGAGGTATTATGAATACTATTACAAACAACTTAAAGTTGTTACATTTATAAAATTATTGAACCTTCACGTAACTCTTCAATAATTGAAATAATTTCATTGTTGTGGGCGGTAGTGTTGCCAGCTGTTTGGGAAGCGATAAGCAAACGTAATCTATCTACAAGTTCGTTGTAATCATCAAAATATTTATAATCAATAGGTTTATTATCATATTTCATCATTGTCATTTTAACCCCCTTCCCTTTTCTTGTCATTTTTCTGGTGAGTACGCCCCTCAATAAAGATGATGGTACTGAACCAGATCTTTGACGAGTTGTCTCGAAATTAGGTTTTATAATGTAAAGATACTTTTCTTTGATGTCATCGAGAAATTTTCTAATTGGCGAATCGGCATTATTATCACGACGATATGCATTCGTCCTTTTGATAATATCTGCATAATTTTCAATATCTTGTTTGGTGTAAGTAACAGGTTTCTTTAGAAAAAGTAACTCATAAAGACCCTCAGTTCCATTGTAAGTGATACCTTTCACATTAACATTGGATCCCATAAAGTTAACTTGTGAATCTCCTATGAAAAATTTGTCTTCTACCGGATTATGGAAAAGACCCAAAATATGATCATATTCATTTTAGTATCTTTTTATCATGCCCTCAATGTATTCTCGGGGTAATGGCGTTTCGAATTGTTCAAAGTATTGGGAAGAACGTCTGGATTTGTGATTGTCTGATAAAATTGAGATAGGGTGTCATCGATGAATTGATCTTCTTTGTTCTATCTGGCAATTCGCCCTCCTCATTGCGTGATTCGTAAGCTTCTTCGTTCCTTAAAAAACTCGGTAGCTCCATCATTGGAGTTTCATGTTCGGAAGTTGGCGAAAAAAATGCTAATTGACTATATGATTTTCGTGATGGTGTTGTTGTTGTTGTCTTGAATTTCTCCAACTTTGGAGATTCACTTTCTTGTTTGATCGTTGTGGATTCCGCTGCTGCTGCTGCTGCTGCTGCATCACCAAATGTCGAAACCAATTGTTTCAGAGATTGGGTGATGGGTTGATATGATTTTTCCAATTGAGTTTGCGATCTCGCCGTGTTACCCTTTATAATTTTATACTTTTTTCTTAGTTCGTGTCTGGCTCGAACAAGTTGTTGTTTAGCTAATTGGGGATCCATTTTAACTACTGCGATTATGTTTTCAGAATTGATCTTTATATATGAATATATGTATCAAAGCCCTTTCTATATCTACCCGAGACAAAACAAAACTTTATCAATAACAAAAAAGTCAAACTTTTTCTTCCAACAACGAGATGCTACTTCTTTGAATTGTTGAAAATCCATGTCGATATTTGCATGATCATCATAAATGTGTTTTAAATTTGTGGTGTCTTGTGGAAATATAATCAATAAATTTGCATTGTCGCGAATGAGTTGTTTTGGGATGGCTGAATATGTTTGACAAATATAAAAGCAGTCTGCTTTCCTATGTCGGCCAAAGGAAAAATAATCTTTGATTATATTTTGATCACAATTGCTACATCATCAAATATTATGATGGAATTTGTTTTGATGTTATCTGCAGAAGGTACATCTTCACTCTTACTATATTCATAAAATCCAATTTCATTGAGTGGTTTGAGCAAAGTACGTAAATATTGATACTTGGGCTGAGTCAATGATTTTGAGTATAGATAGATATTTTCGAATCTTAATCCATTAGGATGTTCTATTAGTGACAACATAATGTTTTTTTTTACCAGATCCACTACTACCCACGATTAACCCACGTTTAGAATCACCCCCGAATAGTACACCATGTTTTCCTTCAACATTTTGCTCATCATTATTGAAATCATAATTGTTGATGGGCAGTGAAACGTTCTGTTTTCGTAACTTCATAGTGACTGAGAGTATATATATAGGTGTGTCGACATATATAGCAGATTAGAATGGTAAAGTCTGAAAAAGGAGCAAGAGGTCACCCAAGAAGAAGAAGAACAAGACAAAGAGGCAGAGGTTTTGTCAACTCATTGATAGATAAATTACCTTTCGAGTTCCATCTACCGAAATACAATTATTGTGGACGTGAGTGTGATCAACTTTATTGAGGTATTTTTTATTTAACCGGTTTTTCTAAAGCGGGCACCAAGTTACAACAACGATTAGAACGTAAAGATTCTGGCATCAATTATCTGGATGACGCATGTAAAGAGCACGATATAGCGAATTCTAAAAGTAAAATCCTCAGTGACAGACATCGAGCTGACGAAATATTGGAAAATAAAGCTTGGGAAAGAGTTAAAGCGAAAGACGCCAAAGTAGGAGAAAAAGCAGCTGCTTGGTTCGTAACGACTGCAATGAAGGGAAAACGTAAACTTGGAATGGGACTGAAAAAGAAAAAAAGCGACATCGACGAAAAAACAAACACGAGTTATTCGTGCACCCAAAAAAGGAGGATTCCTTCCATTTTTACTACCATTGTTGGGAGCACTTGGAGCAGTGGCGGGTGGCAGTGCGGGCATTGCGAAAGCGGTGAACGATGCTAAAACCAATCGTGAACAAGAAAATAAAATTACCTCGACGCATAATGTCTGGGCCACAAGGGTTATGGTTTACGAAAGAAAAAAAAAACAACAAGCCAAAGGGTTTCAGCAGCAGCAGCAGCAACAGCCATATTGGAAAAAAACAAGAAAATAAAATTACCTCGACGCATAATGTCTGATATAGATCTCATCACGTATGCAAAAATATTGAAAATTCCACATTTCCGAGGCGTATTCATGCGTGATTCATTACCAAAAAGAATTTGGAGGACAAATGAATCGGGTATAGTTAATCTCGATGAACAAAGAGGGCCTGGTACTCATTGGACAGCATATACGAAAAACAACAAAAATGTCATATATTATGATAGCTTTGGTAATTTACCACCTCCAATTGAACTATAAGATATTTTGGAAGCAACGGTGGTAGTGATGTGATCATCAGATATAATTATGATACAATGCAAAAATTCAATTCCTATCAATGTGGACAATATTGTCTTAAATTTTTATATAATCAATACAACTGATGAATAATATGCCATTTCAATTTGAACTCTCAATCATGTTTAGATGTTTATATATACATTTACACTCAGTGGAGATTCGTCAATTTTAAGTGATACTTTCAATCCCCCATTATATTTAGATCAAGATGTTGAATATGAAATTGGTTTGGTAAATTTTGATACATTCAATAATATTCCAAATATTGATGAAACAAACAATTTATTGGTATGGGGTGTGAATGATGAATTCAAAGTTGAAATTCCCACAATTATGAAATTGAAGAGATTATAAAAATAATAAAGAATGAAATGTATCGGATAGGAGAAGGAGGAACTATTATCAATATAACAACAGACTCAAAGAGATTTACAATTTCTATTAAATGCACCGATTGGATTAATTTCAATATCGATCGTTCCATTGGAAATCTATTGAAATTTTCAAAAATCAAACTCGAACCCAACAAACATTATACCTCAACAAATAAAGTTGATATTTTGGCAGTCAATACAATTTGTATAGATTGTAACATTGCAGTAGGATCATTTCTGCATGGAGAACCTGTTCATCTAATCCATCAATTTTTTCCACAAGTTCCAAATGGCTATAAAATAGTAGAGCAACCACTAACAATACTTTATTATCCCGTTAGTATTAAAACCATCAACAATATTACCCTAAGGGTGCTCGATCAAGATAGTAATTTGGTGAATTTTCGCGGTGAAACAATAACAGTCCGTTTACATCTTAGGAAAATCGAATAGATATGGTGTTACAATTCCATCGATTTCAACTTCCATACAAAAACTATAAAAAGCAGCAGCGTCGTACAAAGAAGCCACATGCTTTTTCAACGCCATTGAAAACGTTAACATCCGAAAATCGTCAATTTTTAAATTCTCTCGGTTTTTACGTCCTAGTATAATGGATTTGTTGAATGTAACAGGTCAACCTTTTAGTGACACGACTATTGAAGATTATCAATTTCATACTTATCAACCATACAATGCTGGAGCCCTCAACTACAATGATGAAGTAAGGATTTCCCGGGACAAGATTAAGATGCATACACACTGCCATGTAACAGCCTCATTTACATAGAAGGCAAAATATTAACAGATCAAAACAAAGTGCCTACCAAATTTGAATTTATTAATAATGGCATAGCATATTTATTTAGAGAACTGAGATATGAATTGAATGGTGTTGTAATGGATTCTGTTCGGAACGTTGGTCTAGTTTCCACATTGAAAAATTACCTATCGTTAAACGAAAATGAAAGCAAGCTGATGCAGAATGGGGGATGGTTTCCAAAAAATGAACATAAACTTTTAATTGATGATAAGGGAAACTTTAATGTATGCATACCGTTAAAAATGTGGTCGGGATTTTTCGAAGATTGCCGAAAAATTATAATGAATATGAGACAAGAATTAGTTCTTATTCGAGAAAAAGATGACATTGATGCTGTTATTGCCACAGATAATTCGGAGAAACCAAAAATTCAAATAACTAAACTACATTGGAACGTACCCCATATAACACCAAGCATAAATGAACAACTACGTTTGAATAAAATAGTTCGTAGTAATACAGAATTACCCATCAAATTTAGAAGTTGGGAATTAATCGAATATCCCACACTGAATGATTCTACTCGACACACTTGGTCTGTCAAAACTTCAACCCAATTGGAGAGTCCTCGACATATCATTATTGCTTTTCAAGATGCATGCAAAGGTCAAATTTTGAAAGATATGAGTAAATTTAATCACTGCAATCTAACAAATGTACGAGTATTTTTGAATAGTGAAAGATTTCTCTATCAAGATTTAAATTTAGATTTTGATAACAATCGATTCGCATCACTATACGAAATGTTTGCAAACTTTCAAGAAAGTTATTATCACATTCAAACCAACCAACCCATATTCAACCCCAAAGAATTCAAAGACAGAGCTCCAATTATTCATATCGATTGTTCCCATCAAAAGGAAATTATTCAGAGCGGATCTGTCGTTTTGCGAATAGAATTTGAAACATCAAAACCTACGGGCAATAATGTGTCTGCATATTGCCTAATATTACACGAAAAAGAATTTTATTACAATCCCTTAAATAAAATAGTGCGACAATGAGTCGTCTCACTCAGTCAGTTGATAATGTTACCTCAATACAGATGCAGGTTAGTTCAATTCATCCGCCAATTGACACAACTCAAAGCCGAAATTGAATATTTAGAGAAGAGAAAATTTGTTGAGCGAGAATTGAAAAATCTTCAAATATGAGATTAGTTATCGATTTTCAAGGCTTCAAAGTGGAAAATAACAAATTTGTAGTGAAAGAATTAGCCTGTTTCGATGGTCATCGCTGTATTAGTCATTACTTGTTCAAACCGCCATTTCCCTTCAACAATCTACCTCATGACTTTAGAAAACAAGCATTGTGGCTAATGAAAAACCACCACTACATAGATTGGAATGTGGGTTTCACTCCTCTACATCAATTTGGAAATATTATGCAATATCTAACCCAAGGAGCAGATGCGGTGTATGTAAAAGGAAGAGAAAAATTCAACTTTATCAAGAAATATTGTAGCTGTCCGGTTCATGAATTGGATGAACATCCCCCTTTGAAAATGGAAGTGCCAATGTGTTTTTATCATAATAATAAAGATAAATGCGTATGTGCTTTATCGAATGTATACTTTTTGTACACAAATTTCATAATGAATGATGATAAATAAATGTATAAAGAAACAAGACTTTTTTTTGTTTACAAGTTGAGACTTGTTAAAAATGAATAACTTATTTTTATTCTCCCCTCCATTCCTCCACAACATTTTTGATTATATAAAAACATAAAAATGTATTAATGCAACCAGTATATTGAAGTATACCTTACTTTATTGCACCACTATAAGCAGCAGCAGCAATAGTAGACTTTTTCCAAACACAATGAATCAAGAAGCATGTTACTGTATTCATCCATTGAAGGACCATTGTCATTTTAAACGGAGTTTACATCATTTTAGTGAAGAAGAACTGGAAAAGTTTCCTCTAAAATATTTGATTGAGAGAGCTCAACCACTTGAACTCTTGTATGCGTGGCATGAATTACCGAGGGATTATCGAAATAATTTCAATTTACAAGTTCAGCTACCTTGTTTTATGCATTACAACCGACCAGATTGGCGAACTCACATAGACGGTCCACCAACATCACAATCAAGATGTCATCTATGTAAATTACCTTTCGAACAATTGTAATTGAGAAATAAAAGATTTAAGTGTTTCATTTTTGTTTTTATTTTCCAGATATTTCAAACAATGTGAGTACATTTTCATAAATAATTGTGATACATTAGTCATCATCATCATCACAAAAACGATTGAATCGAGAGTGATAGTTATCGTGTAAATCCATATCACATTCAAACCGTGTTTTAAGTCCAAATAACAATTCCTTAAAATCATTTTGACACCACATGGACCTGTTTTGATATATAGCATGGAGATCACTAGTATTGTGAAACAAATGAAAATGATCTCTCGAAACATGCAACCTCATATTAATATCATGTTCTCTCAAAATATATAAAAGCTATACATTAAAAAATATTTAAATTTTAACCCAATTTGGTTCGGGATATCTAATTCCCAATTGATGAATAACTGCACTTCGCTCTTGAGATGTATAAATATTACGTTCATATAACATATAACAGGAATGTAAGCATTATCGGAACTTGAACACTCTAAAAATTTTTTTCCATTTATAATAACTATATTTCTAAACAATTTCTAAAATTAAGCTCAAAGGTAATGATAGTGTATTTTCTGAAGAACGCTTGAAGGTAATTGATAAAATGTATTATTGCTCGTAATTTTGACGAAGTTTTTTCAATTGCATATTAAATATCTGAAAAAAAACAAAATCTATGCATATAATGACCCCAAGGAAGAGTATCGAATGATTGGGGAATTATTCTACGTTTATCGTCATGAGGACTAAGAGCAATTTTCGTTTGTTCTATGCTGAATACATTATGAGCATATGAACGGATACTTTGCTGTGATATATTTTTGTTTTTGAATTCTTTCAGACAAGCAACATAATCTTCAAAAGTTATTATATTTTTTATTACATACTTTTTGACTCCCTTAGATGTTTTCTTTATACCCAAATTATTCATTTCAATATCTATTCGTTTTTTGCTCATACCCTTTTTCAATAATTTTTCCCTTAAACGTTCCCTATCTTGTCGAGTGACGAGTGTTTTGAAAGCATACATCTTTGAACGGAGGCCAGCAAAATGTGTAATGATTCTACCATTTGTTTCATCTTTCATTAGACCAGGGGTCTTCTTGTTTACCAAAGGAATATTGTACTCATTATTTTCCTCATAATCAGAGGTATCAAATTTATTGATATATTTTTTGATTACATCTTCATAAACATCTTCACAGGTCAATTCATAGAAAAAACTATCTGTATCTGTGTACATTAACTTGCACTTTTCCGATCCGATTGTGGGTAACATAAAATTATAATGGAACTCATACATGCAAAGTTTAGAAATGTCCAAAATAGCCATATCAATGTAAAGGGGTTTATTAAAATCAATTCAGCTTTTCTCAATTCAATCGCCATGAAATCTTCATCAAAAATTGTTCTACTATAAAACGTGGACTAGCAATTAGGCTTTTGGCTCCATAACGACCTTCATAAAAATTCACCAATTTGACGACTCTATGTAGTCTATATTCTCCATTGTTTTACCAAAAACTGCATTATTAGCCAATTTACATTGATTTTTTTTAAGGTACTTGTGGCTGCAGCCCTCAAACGAGTATTGAGTTCGATATACGGTCTCAACCATTCAGACTGTTTAAATTCCAACACCTTATGTATTTTAGTTAAAATTAAACCGTTTGCCAATGCTTGTTTTAAATTTCTGTAATGTAAAATATACTCTTTTTTATCATGTAAATCAGCTATCAACTTTGGCAATTTTGATGTGGGGGAAACGAAATGGTCTGCGCAAAATGGAAAGTCTTGGTGTGAGTCATGTATATTCTTGGGATACTCTAAATCAACTGTATCCTACCGATGAATCATCTGGAATCATTGTCACATCAATATTTGTATCGGCCCATTTGAAACCTTCGAAAGGTAATGGTTCAGACATGGCCCAACCATATAAGTTGTTCACATCGAGATACAAAAGTGTTTTGGCAGGCTTTGAGGGATTATTGTGGGGCATGTATTTATTGTTGGCTTCTGAAAATCGGTTACTACATACCGAAATTCCGCCTCTAATTGCCTTTTTCCACAAACATTATCATATCAACATCTTTCAAAATTTGTAATTTACATTTTGTATATTTTAACATAGCATCCCACGTGTATCCTGGCATTGTGAAATACCATGCGGGATCTAAACCATAGGTTTTCAAAGCAGTCTTCCTAAAATTTTCCATGACATCTGCAAGTAGCAGAATATCAGTTTTCATATACAAATCGCTATATTCTCTGAGAGTTTTCATCTTGAACGCCGACCATATATTTTGTGCATGAATGTAATCTTCTTCGCACAACTCTTCATCACGCAATTTGTTGTAGAATTTTTCAATGGATGGAAGTTGATTATTATTTAATTTCTCTATACTATCTAAAAAATCATAGGGAAATACCCCTTTCTAGTTAAAAGTTTGAATGTTTCATCATTCAAATCTTTAAACTCTCGCTTCAAATTTAAGAGATTATCCATACATAATGTGGATACGAGTTCATCGAGACCCGCTCCCATAAATCTGAACGAATCTATGAATCTAAATTTTATTCTACTATCGCAATCATTGAGAGTGAAAGAAATGTATTTTTCTTTATTCAATGGAAGAACACTCAGAGCGCCCTCTTGGCAAGATCTTTAATGATGAAGTGGGCATCATAATTTGACATATTATGACAAATCACTGGTACAATAAACAATTTTTTTAAAAGATAGGTTGCAGTCTTGATGCGCAAAACCACGAAATTGTCCCGTGAAATGATCATGATCTCTCACAATGACATCATTGACCTTGAACATTTTTTCACAAATGTGACAAGTTCCAAAATTTATAGATTTCGGTTTTTCAATCATTGGTACAATATTGAGTATTTTGCCTTCTACGTACTGTCCAATATTCTTTATTTCCGTGGAAAACCATTCCATACAATCTTCACCTTCATAACTATTGAAATAAGAAAGGGAATCATCATAACAACATTTTAGATAATAGCCCACCGAAAATGCCTTGTGTAATTGATATTTTGTTGTTGTTTGTGATAATTTTGAATTGCATGGCTCCAAAATGGATTCAATATCAACATAAATAACAAAAGGCACTCTTTGTTTGTAAACATAATTTTTAAATTCTATAAAGTCATATTTGGGAAATGAAATTTTACAATCATTCTTTTTCTCACACAATACGTAATGATTTTTCAATTTTTCTTCATTTATAAAATAATTTAGACAGCGATCACATAAATGAATCTTTCTATGGTTTTTGTTAACTTGACTTGATACTAGTCGAGACATATTTTTGATCCAACAATAATGAAATTTTACTTCAGTATCTGTGTCATCAGGTATCGGTGCAGTGTAATCATTCAGTTTAGGAAAATAATGATTTTGAATTAATAGCAAATTAACATGACGTTCTAATTTACTTTTAGTTAACCTTACGGGCACCACTTCATAAAATGAACTTTTATCAGTAATATTCAATTCCAAAGCAAAAACGTTTACGGAAATATTGTTTATTTTTTCAAATTTATTGATATGATATAGTTTCATGGGCATTTCTAATCCTTCAGTATTCAATACAAGTCTGTAATGTGGATACGATGATGTATATCTATAATTTCCTGTAGGTGGGTATAAAGCACTAATTATACTCCAAAAAAAACATGCATCATCATTATTTTGAATGTTGATACATGCTTTTTTTCTTGAAATTTGTAACGGTAATTCAATAAAAGATGTTCCATTACCGATTTCATATTTGTTTATAGCTACTTCCAACAATAAATTTTTTTGTAACGCCCAACCACTTGATTCTTCAGAAAATTCTGACAGTTTATTTAAGATGTTATCAATGACATGTTCTCGATACCAAACAATTAGATCCGTCCCCTGATCTAAAACTGCATTCGGTGAAGCAAAATATTTTTGACTAATTACTTTCTCATCACTCGATCGTTTTACAAAATCTGCCCAAAGAGTAGTATTCACTTTCAGAGCTGGCATTTCCTTCAGAATTTTAATGATATTTTTTTTAAATAAAATGAATCCATCGGACAAAAATGATTTGATTTCTTTATGTTTTAAATTGATGATAACGCCCGTCTTGACTCTTTTATTGAAACACGAGTGTACATTTTCCCAATAAACCTTACGCCTCTGCTTTGAACCTACATTTTTACTTTTCAATTTCAGTAAACACCTCAATCGTTTCAATTGACCAATTTTGGTTATTATTTTACTTTTTCCGCCCACTTTGAGTTTCAATTTCTTTGAAGCTTCATTACACCTTCTGATATGTCCATTAATTGCTTTGATTGCGTTTTTTTCATCAGAATTTTCTTTGATTAATTTTAACGTTTCATCAATTTTAGATAATGTTCCTCTAAATGTATCCATAACGTATCACTTTTATTTATAAAAAAGTATCTCACCTATACAATTTATTTGGATTCAACGATTTCAAAAGATGCAGCAGGATAAGGTTTTCCAACGTCTTTGTTTCCCCTGAATATGACTGCGTAATTTTCTGGTGAAAAATTAGCTATGTGTGGTTTGTACTCGTCGGTTACTCTCTGGGGCAGGAACACGACGTTCTTATCCAATTCCAGGAGGACTGTTTCACCAAACTTTGTTGGGGACCAATTTAGCTGTGTTGATTTTATATTGTTTACCCACAATCAGATTTTTCAGCTTGATAACTGGTTTTGGAATATTGGATTCTAAAAGAGATATTGAATTCAATGCTTTAAGATCCATCTAAAAAAAAAACACATTCTAGAATTTTTCTTTTCTATTTTTTAAATTTTTTGTTAGGAGGCTCTTGTTGGGTGTTAGGTTCTGGAGGGATGGTAGTGTCGGTAGTAGTAATGCTTTTCATTCACATTTTTAAATAACCAAGTTTTCATTCAAACACTACTAAAAAAGTCAAAAAAATCAACGAAATACCAATAATCTTTCTTTCCCAACTTCCAAAAAAACCCCATAATCAGAAAAAAAATTCCACAACCCGTGGTCCAAATTCAACAAAATATGAATTAAAATTTAAAATTTTAAACTCACTAAAAATCTATTTCCTTCTCTAAAAAATCTACTTCTTCATTCACATTTCTACAAAACCAAGTTTTCATTCAAACAATACTGAAAAAGTAAAAAACTCACAAATAAACATTATTATTTTTGGTAGTTCATGATCTGCAATGAAAAATTATCATTGGTAAGAAACAAAAAAAGTTTAAAAGGAAGAATAATTTTCATCAAGATCTAGGATTTTGTAGGGAACTGTAGGAGACATTAATCTATTAATAAAAAACTCACCTTTGATTTTCACTTCTGCAAAAACACCCCAGACTATACTTGAATGAATACTTAAATACATATGATCTGTTGTTCAATATTCTCTCATATATATACTGATTATTTAAAAAAAAAACAACACTCCTCACAAACAAAAGTTCAAGTTGAGCATTTTTTCGTCTTGAACTATTCCAGTGATTGTAACTATTAACATGCAAGCAAGTAACCTTTCAATTTGATTACAAGGATTCTGATGTAATCTATTCCACACAATGTCGACCTTTTCCATATAAAAATTTGCCGCTCCTTCAAGTGCATATGCATGTTGTGAAGAAGAGACATAGTTAATTGCCCCACAATTTCCAAATAGATGTTATGCTATCACCAGCTAGGACATAAAATCGTTAGAATAATTAGGAGGTAGACCAGTAAAAAATTCTCAATTTTCATCAATATGATACATACTGATCCCAATTTTCAAATTTAAAAATCCTCATTGTACTCAAAATAGATGTGATTCTACCTTTACAGGGACCCTATATTGCCCAAAATTCCATATTCAATATATTTTGTATTTCTATATAGAAAAATTCGTTCAGTATTATTCTCAAATCCTTCAAGAAATTAATTGAAGACTAAGATAAGACTAGTTTACCACTCTTTTTAATGCATAAATATTGGGTAAAAGAGATATAGTAAATTGCCCCCCAATTTCAAAGTACATTTCTTTGACTCTCGATGATTGCGATAGTAGAATAAAATTTGGGGGATTTGTGTAGTTTTTAGGAAGTGTATACAACTCTCGTAATGTATACAGGAACCTTCCCAAAATTACTTTCAAGATATTTGTAATTGCATGAATATAAGAAATATGATGTACAGGGCCCTCACACAAAGTAACGTCAAGGTCGACGTCAACGTCGAAGTCAATGTCAATGTTAAGTCAAGGTCAAGGTCAAGGTCAAGGTCAAGGTCAAGGTCAAGGTCAAGGTCTATGTCAGGGTCAAGGTCAAGGTCCAGGTCTAGGTCAATGTCAACGTCAAGGTCAAGGTCAAGGTCAAGGTCCAGGTCTAGGTCAAGTCAACAGCCTTTTATTTTCACAATCTCCAGTAAAAGTTGTCTTGTTAGAGTACTGACGCTGCTGTATCTCCAATAATAACGGAGTTAGCTTCATAAGCCCTTTTGGCATCGGAAAATGTCTAATTATGATTCTTGACATCGAGACGAATCGATTGATGCGCCACTGTGTACTATACATCAAACTTCATAATTTATGTAAACAGTGCCATCTAGCGGACAAATTGTGGGGAAAATGTACTATCAAAAAAATTTTTATATTTATGTTTCAAAAAGCACATAATACATCTTTGACTTAAAACAGACATGTTACTTCGACTTCAGTATATAGGTTTGACCTTCGACTTAGAACGAACATAGTATCACTACTATTTTTGTGTGTTCCTACTGTGGATAAAACGGATTTTTTACAAAAGCACTGTACTTCGGTGACAGGAGGTTCTACGTTCTGGTGATATCACCACATTTAAAAAGCTATCGCATGTTCACAACCCCCTACAAACAAAAAAAGTGCTGCTGCTTGGAAAATGTAACGAAAGTTACTGACAAGTTTTAGGAATTCCCAGGTGGTTTTCGACAGCATGAAAAAGAGTATGCAATAAATGTCTAGTTGTGACTTTCCAAAATTACGTGAATAAATAAATATGGATGTACTTGCACCCTACGAATGGGGAAAATAACTCAATTTTTTATGTATTTTTGCATAGTTCCATCACAAACAGGAAATTTTCCAATAAAAAAATCTATAAAATATCCTGGTTCTCTTGATTTTATTAATAGTATACCAATTACTAGCGATTCATCTTATATATTTTTACCTTTCGTAGCTGCATAATCCAAACAGGAAACTTTTGGATGACATCTCCTTCATCGACTGTGATTTCCACACGATGCATGTGGCCGGTCCGAGTCCCAACAGTATCGTGACGTCACGCTACCACGCGGACGGAGAATTGATCGATTTTCAAAGTCATTTTTAACGAAAACGGTATTGTTGATTTCAGTGATCAATCTCTGTAATAAAAGTGATTTTATACTGATTTCTCCCATCATGTCCCAACCTAATTATGGCCCGATTTGATTCAAAATTAGTATGTCGAGGGTTTTGGGGTCGGAGATTATGAATTTAGCCGAAGATTATTGAATTTTAGTCAAAATTCATAAATTGAAGATGGCAGATGGGTTAATCTTAAGAAGGGCTGCTCGTTGAAGGACTAGATAGCTATCTACTTACAAGAGAAAAAGGCCTCATAATAACGATGCTTCATCAAAAATGCTTTGATTAAGGCGTAATTGCGTACTAAAAAGCACAAAATAAAAGTATTAATAGAAAACATTTTTGAAGACAAGTTTTCATTCAAATGCACTCAAAAGTAAAAAATTATTGCTTTGGATGTGTGACGTAGGTTTTTTCGTGAGTTATAGATTCAAAAGCTTGTCGCGCAAAGTTTTCAGTTCGAATACAGAAGCGACACGCTTTTGAATCTATAACTCACTACGTCACACATCCAAGCTTGTCTTTAAAAAGATTTTTTATTGATTATTTTATTTTTCGTATGTTGAAAATTCATCATATGAACTGAAAACAGAGAAATCCTGTAACTAAAACTTATACGTGAGAAAAGGAGTGAAGGAAGAAATAGAGGTGTGTTCTAATAGAAAATTATAGTTTGAACACAGAAGAGTTTCAAGATGTTTTTTGAACATAGTAGTATAGCAAAAATGTCTAAGTGAGTATTACATACAAAAGAAAGTTATTGGAGTAATTGGTGTTGGAAGCTCTCATGTGGAAGATTAGTCTATTTCTTGTTATGGTGGTACTGCAATTAATTGAATACTCAGAAATTATATGGTTAGCGTAAACAAAAAATATATCTGAAAATTCCCTCCGGATAAATAATCGTTCGAATTTGTGAAATCTTAGGTTTTCAGCATAAAATTCGAAATGCCGATGGCGAAAATATAAGTAGTTTAGATGTTTGACAATTTTTTTCTGGACATAGTCGATGCGTAAGATGTATTTATCATAAACAGGATTCCATATAATGCAATTGAATTCCGATGTAGGTATTACCATGAAGTTATACATTGTTACAACATAGAAATGACTTTGAAATTCAATTCTTTGGTATTTCTCAGGATGAAGCCGACAGCCTTCAATGCCTTCCTAACGATAACCTCAACATGGCTTTTAAACGGGAGTTTTTTATCCAGGATGACCCCTAGGTCCTTTACTTTATCTTCGGATTATAGTATCTGTTTATTTGTATAAAGATTTGTTGTCAAAGGAGTTGAACACGTTGATAAGAGAATTTGGGAACATTTCTGTATATTGAGCCTATTAGTTGTGAAGTATTTTGAAAAACATTCAGATCATTCTGAAGGTCTAAGTAATCCACGTTGTCCTTGATTTTTCTGTAAATTTTTTTTCAGATCATCCACGTATGATAATATTTTAGATGCAATTAAACATTCTTTGTCACTTAGGAAAATACTGAGAAGTAAGGGACCTCTGTGAACTTTGTGGTACACCTGAGGTTATCAATGTTTCAAGCGATTGAGAGTTATTCAAGGCGATATATTGATATCAGTCAGAAATGTAAGAGTTAAGGAAGCCTCAATAGATTGCCATGTACACCAATATTTCCAAGCTTCGTCATTAAAGTTGGATGATGTATTTTATCGAATGACTTGGAAAATTCGGTGTACACTGCACACATTGACACTCCATGGTCCATGGAGTTGTGAATATCTTGCACAAATGGAAAGGAATAAGTAGTGACACTGCCCTCCTTGTTGAAGTGTGATATTATGAGCTTACAAATTGTATTCCATATTATTAGGAAAAATTGAGATGCGAACAATCAAACTCACACACAAACAGAGGATCTAAGTTGATAATAACCAATGAAAAACCCTTTTCGAAGGCAAGCTTCTATTTAAGCCATGAACTAGAATGTATAAAATAACTCTACGTCATCGCGACAATGATTCGATTATTTTTTGTTGTGTTCATGAAAATAGGTACCAATTGAATTGATTGGCAGTGATTGGTTGGTAAGTAAGAACTTGCCAAAGTATTTAATTTTCACAAAGTATTCATAAAAGTAGGTCCAATGATTGGTTGGTGAGTACAACTTTGCGAAGTATTGATTTCATTACAATTCGTGCGACAAGTTTTTTGGGACATAATTCAACAAAAAATTATTAAATAATTGCCAGCTTCTCTTCAAAAAGGTTTTATATTTTATTATTTTCAGTTGGTTCGCCTCAATGTTTTTATTCCTAGTAGAGTATCGTTATTACAAGGTATTTTTCCTGTAAGTTTTGAGTTGAAAGAAATCATGATCTCCGACCCCGAAAACTCCCTCACCAATTTTGAATAGAGTCTAACCATAACAACAAAATTCGTCTGTCATCCTGAAATCGCTCTTAAAATTATTAGATTTTGAAAAAAAATTCATAATGTCCGAACCTGAAAACTCCCACATACTAATTTTGAATAAAATTTTACCATAATCAGAAAACTGGTCCCCCATCTTGAATAACGGATTTCAACAAAAAATTCATGATCTCCGACCACGACAACTCCCACACCAATTTTGAATCAAATCGTACCATGATCACAGAACTTGTCCGCCATCTTGGAGCCGCCTTCTTCAATTCATGAATTTTCATAAAAAATTCATCATCTCCGACCCCGAAAATCCTCACTCACCGATTTTGAATCAAATCAGACCATAGTCACAGAACTCGTCCTCCATCTTGGAGCCGCCATCTTGAATTTATGAATTTTGACAAAAATTTCATAATTTTCGACCACGAAAATCCCAACATACCAATTTTGAATCAAATCGTACCATAATCACAAAACTTTTCCGCTATCTTGGAGCCGCCATCTTGATTCATGAATTTTGACAAAAATTTCATAATCTCCAACTCGGAGAACCCTACATACCAATTTTTAATCAAATCAGATCATAATTAAAAATTTTGTCCGCCATTTTGGAACCAGTATTTTGTTTTTTCTCTAACAAAAATTCCATAATGCATTGTCACCGGAATAATGAATATCTGCCAAATTTCAAATTGAACGGACGACTACAAGTCGGTCAAAATTCACTTTCAAGGTTTGACCTAAACTAACAAACGAACTAACTAACAAGTGAAACTAAATAAAAGCTTGAACAATCAGTAAATATCCCAAAATGAAAATTATCTATTCGGCAACTGAATTAGACAAAAGTCGAGTGATTAAAAATGAATGAAAGTGTTTGGCGAGTTATTTTTTTCTCATGTTTTCATTGTGAATTTGATCATTATATCATGCGAAAAGAGCGACAACACTGCCGGGTCTGTATACGTAGATCAAATGTCAGAAATTGTATGTGATGGCTTGAGAATGCGCTAAAATATAATGGGCTTGTGAACGTGACATAAACTATTATATAATTTTTTATAATTTTTTTCACTTTTTTACCCCTTTCAGTTCCAGTTATTTTTGGAGATTGTAATAACTGTAGAACACCAAAATGTTTGTTGAAATCATGAGTATTTTTAGTGGGTCCGTGGTGGTCTGAATACTATAATGGTCTGACAACGTGGGTTGAATCTGTGTATATATATATATATAGAAAAAAGTCTACGAAACTATATATATATATATATATATATATATATATATATATATAATGGATGGAATTCAATGGACATAGCCCTCAGTGAAAAAGAACCAACCGTAGACACGTGTTTCAGGCTCTCGGCCCTCATCAGTACGGTGGAGAAGTGCAAGGATGAACAACACTTGGTGGAAAACGACAAATCAACGGAGTCAACAAACAAGTGTTGTTCATCCTTGCACTTCTCCACCGAGAGCCCGAAACACGTGTCTACGGTTAGCACTTTTCTCTGAGGGCTATGTCTATTAAATTCCTTCCATTTTGTTTTTAACAGTCCCCTCGATATTACTCTCTTTCATATATATATATATATATATATATATATATATATATATATATATATATATATATATATATATATATATATATATATATATATATATATATATATATATATAACCGTGAAGTATATGACGCAGAAACTGTGTCCCTTGGAGCCATCAGGAAACCAGCTCAGAAATTTATCAACAAAAAGACAAAAAGAAGTAAATATTCTCACAAATTCTTCCTTTTTTTTCTTTTAATTTCCTTCTCGTTAAAGTGCAACCCCAAAAATAACTCTTATTCCGAATATTCCCATGTTTTGTCCACGTGTTTCTTTCCCAGTTGTTGTAGTTGTTGTATAAAATGAATAATTATTTGAGAGACTTTCATATCGAGCAAACAGAAACGATTGTTTTGAAAAATACCTTAGGCTATAACATGTTTTTCCAGAAACAGGTGCACAATCTTGAAGTGTCAATTTTTCAAATGAATATAAGAAGCGCAAATAAAAATATGAATGAGTTGAAAATTCTACTTTCGGAGGTAAGAAATAATTTTGATTTCATTGTTATCACAGAAACATGGCAAATACTCTTATTAATCTTGCTGGGTATCAACAATTTTATAATGAAGGTTCTATCAATCAAAATGATGGTACAATTATCTTTGCTAGAGAGTATCTAAGTTGTATATGCACTGTGGTGAGACTCGGTGTGATAAATATGTTGGAGTTATGTACCACCATAAACAATAAACGAATATTAATCAACGGTATTTATAGACCATGTCCAACATCTGAACAAAAATTTATAAATGACCTATCAGATTACCTGAAATCGTGCCCAATCCCAGACGTACACATAATAACAGGTGATATTAATATCAACATTTTGAATGAAAACGATACCATTGTAAATGAATATCTGAGCGTCATGGGGGAAGAAGGTTTCAATTGTTTGATTAATAAATGTGTGGGTCTGTGGTGGTCCGAATACTATAATGGTCTGACAACGTGGGTTGAATCTATATATATATATATACATATATATAATGGAAGGAATTTAATGGACATAGCCCTCAGTGAAAAAAAACTAACCGTAGACACGTGTTTCGGGCTCTCGGCCCTCATCAGTACGGTGGAGAAGTGCAAGGATGAACAACACTTGGTGGAAAACGACAAATCAACGGAGTCAACAAACAAGTGTTGTTCATCCTTGCACTTCTCCACCGTACTGATGAGGGCCGAGAGCCCGAAACACGTGTCTACCGTTAGCACTTTTCTCTGAGGGCTATGTCTATTAAATTCCTTCCATTTTGTTTTTAACAGTCCCCTCGATATTACTCTCTTTCATATATATACATATATATATATATATATATATATACATATACATATATATATATATATATATATATAATATAATATATATATATATATATATATATATATATATATAACCGTGAAGTATATGAAGCAAAAACTTCTAAAATCATATCAGAAATAATCAAACCCATCACCGTGACACCTAAAACAAATGTGTCTCTTGGAGCCATCAGGAAACCAGCTCAAAAATTGATCAACAACCTAAACACAGAGAAAATAAAGACTAGATCAAACAGTGAAAAAGACAAAAAGAAGTAAATATTCTCACAAATTCTTTCCTTTTTTCTTTTAATTTCCTTCTCGTTGAAGTGCAACCCCAAAAATAACTCTTATTCCGAATATTCCCATGTTGTGTCCACGTGTTTCTTCCCCAGTTGTTGTAGTTGTTGTATAAAATGAATAATTATTTGAGAGACTCTCATATCGAGCAAACAGAAACGATTGTTTTGAAAAATACCTTAGACTATAACATGTTCTTCCAGAAACAGGTGCACAATCTTGAAGTGTCAATTTTTCAAATGAATATAAGAAGCGCAAATAAGAATATGAATGAGTTGAAAATTCTTCTTTCGGAGGTAAGAAATAATTTTGATTTCATTGTTATCACAGAAACATGGCAAATACCAGATATATCCCTTATTAGTCTTGCTGGGTATCAACAATTTTATAATGAAGGTTCTATCAATCAAAATGATGGTACAATTATCTTTGCTAGAGAGTATCTAAGTTGTGAGACTCGGTGTGATAAATATGTTGGAGTTATGTACCACCATAAACAATAAACAAATATTAATCAACGGTATTCATAGACCATGTCCAACATCTGAACAAAAATTTATAAATGACCTAGCAGATTACCTGAAATCGTGCCCAATCCCAGACGTACACATAATAACAGGTGATATCAATATCAACATTTTGAATGAAAACGATACCATTGTAAATGGATATCAGAGCGTCATGAGGGAAGAAGGTTTCAATTGTTTGATCAATAAGTGTACTAGGAAAATAGGCAACCTTGCCTTGATCATATATTCTTAAAAACCAAAGAAATGTTCTATAATAATATTCCAGTAGTCCTCGAATCCAAAATAACAGACCACTATTGCGTTATGAATCACTTCATCACGTCTGAAAAAACACTTAAACAAAAACCACAAAGATTCAGACATGTATTGAATGAAAAGAAATTCGAAGAAAAAATCCAACAAGAAAATTGGTACTGAAAATGACGTTGACGTGTGTACCAATAACTTAATAAAAATCATAAATAACCATATCGAAAAATCAACATCACAATTAAAAATCAAAACATATGAAATGAAAAGGAAATGCTGGATAACTGCCGGAATAGTAAAATCGACCCATGAAAAAAATAGGCTATACCGAATAATGTAAATTAATTCCACTGAACACAACAAGCAACAATTTCGAAATTATAGAAACAATTTGAATTATCTAATAAAGAAAGCCAAAAGGGACTACTTTAATAATAAAATAGAAATCAACAAAGACGCAAGTTAAAATTTATGGGAATGTATTAATAAAATTTCTAAAAAACAAAAACAAAGAATAAATATAATGGAAATGAAAAGTTGGGATGGGAGAACAACAAATAACCCCAAAGAAATTTCCGAAATTTTTTGTAAACACTTCACAGAAGTTGGACAAAAAATGACCGAAACTTTGAAAATTGGTATTGAAAAAACAAAAATAAATTATAAAAAAAATGGCAACTCAATTGGAGTCAAGCAAATAATAATGGATTTGAAAAATAACAAATCTCCCGGAATAGATCACATCAGATCTGAAATTCTTAAAGATATCAAGAAAGAAATCACACTTCCATTAGCATATATAATAAACAAGTTTATGTATGATGGTAAATTTCCAGACAGCTTGAAAATTGCCGAAATAAAGCCTCTTTTCAAAAATGGTGATAAACTTGAAGTAACAAATTACCGGCCAATTTCATTAATATCTAGTATTGGTAAAGTTTTCGAAAAAATATTACAAAATAGGCTGAATTCATTCCTCAAAAAGTACAAAATTCTTTCTAACAAAAATATGGCTTTCGAGAAAACAGTTCAACATCTGATGCAATTGCCAGATTGATAGACATGATAAACAATGCAATCGACAAAAAAACTCCATTTATCTGCATTTTCATCGATCTGGCGAAAGCATTCGATACTGTTGACCATGTTAAATTAATGTCAGTGCTTGAAAATATTGGAATCCGAGGAGTTGCTCATCAATTGTTCCAAAGGTATTTATGTGACCGAAAACAATGCGTGAATATCAATGGCACGAGGAGCAGTTATCACACAATAAAATATGGCGTACCCCAAGGTACTGTTTTGGGGCCAGTTCTTTTCAACTTATATTTAAATGATCTTTTTGAACAAGAACTGTGCGGAGACGTGGTGAGTTTCGCAGATGACACTGCAATTTTTTACAGAGCACCTAACTGGACAACACTCAAAAACAACATTGAGGAGGACTTTCGGAATGTTGTAAATTTTTTTGACAATAGAATATTGACAATCAATTTCAAAAAAACTCATTTTTTGCCTTTCACGTCATACTCTTCAAACCTACCACCATATAATGAACTAAATATACAATGTGATAACGGCAACTCTTTAAAAATAGAGTCTGTTGATAAAATCAAATATCTGGGTATATACATAGACTCCTACTTGAGGTGGGAAGAGCACATTAATTATATAATCAAAAAATTAAGATTCATGTTATATAGATTTAAGAACATCTCCGACATAATAAATAATAAATATCTGAGGATATTGTTCTACGCTTTGGTCGAAAGCCACATTTTCTACGGACTCATAGCATGGGGTGCCGCCTCAGCAACACTGATCGAAAACTTACAGAAAATTCAAAAGTGCATCCTAAAAATGATCTACAGAAAACCGAGGATGTATCAATCTGATAGACTCTACCAAGAAACGGCATTGATGAATGTTTACCAACTTTATGCAAAAATGATCCTTTTAAGACAGTACAAAAATAAATCGTCCCTGGTACACATTCAACACTCTTACGATACAAGATACAAAAACAAATTCGTAATACCCAGAGCAGAAAAAACAATAGGTCAAAGATGTCACACCTTTTTAGGACCGAAACTTTTCAATGAGCTGCCATCGGAATTTAAAAGAATCAATTCGTTTCAAATGCTCACGAATAAAATTAAAACTTGGCTTTTCACCATTCCCTTGAGCACACTACAAAACTTCATATCCACAAACAGAACATGTTATAGTCTAGCACCATCCAATTCAACATCTTAGTTGTAGTTATAATTGAAGTTTGTTATTGTTATTATTATATATATATACGTTTATGTGTGTGTGTCTATGTATGTGATTATTGTGTGTATGTATGTACTGAGTATAATTTCAATAGTTATGGGATTATGAAAGCGATGCAATAAACACAGATAGTACACCACGCGCGGAATCGTTTCCTTGTGGTTGTCTGTGTTTATTCATCACGTCAGTGTTCACATATCTTTTGTACATGGTAATCTATTTTTTTTTACTGAACCCCTAATACATCACACACAAGCTATTGTAGCTTCTGTGATTTTTTTTCTTTTTTTTTCTTTTACGTTTATTTTAAATCTCCATACTTCTGTTTTCATGTCTCATTTTATTGTATTTGGAAAATTTATGAAATAAAAATTATTATATTTTTGTCCAAATATTACATCCACCAAATAAAAAAAAACACATTTATTTCATGTTATACATCACTTGTTATTATGATTATAATCTATTTTTTTAGCCATTTTATTAGTTATTAAGTATTTATTTTGTACCTCAGTCTATGTTTGTTCGAATATTTTATTACTTTTTCAAATTATTGATTACATTCAATCTAGCTACTTGCACTCAAGCCCTATGCACAGACTTGTTCTACTGTGGGGTTTTCAATTCATTCCCTCCTCCTTTTATTGTATTTCACTTATATGTAATGTAATTCAAAAGGCGATGTGTGAATAAAATTATCATTATTATTATTATATAACTGAGTAACGGGATAACGGAAAGCGGGATTACGGGATAACAATAGCGATAGAAATCAATCAGAAATATAAATCTAATATCAGACTTCATAATGAACATGTTTTACTTTCTGTATTACCCTCAATAACCTTTTTTCTTGGAACTTTTTGACGTACCTTCATTATCCATCAGGAGTAAGTGAAATATTCAAAACCAATACCGGAAATGGATTGTGTATATCCAATTTTTTTAAGAGGAGCTTTTCGAAGCACGTTTAGAATGGAGTCTCAATTCGGAAAAAGGGAAACGTCACGAAAGTTCGAACGAACTAACGAAATTGCAATGCTCCTTATTGCCAGGCAGCGCGTGTTGTGATATTAGTGAGCAAGACAGAGTATTAGAGAGTGAAAGTGTAACAGGCAGCGCTGAACTGTTTATTACTCAGTGAAACATGGATGGCCAACTTTGAAACGTTTGACATACCTAATTCCAACCGTCTTATTTAATTCATAAGTTAATCTAATAGTCGTGCACGAAGAGTTGCGATTTATCAAAATGATACAACTAATATTTTTACTCCAAATTTGAATTTTTCAGTTGTGAGGATCTTTCCCCTCCACAAGCGAACTTTGGCGCCTCTTCTGTTATAGTGGGAAGGACACTCGTTCCGGGCAGCCTCAGTAAATAAATAAAATCTCCAGGAGTCACTATAGTATTGACAAAGCTTACCGGGCCCGAAAGGCTAACTAAACTTGCCCTTGACTGGGTTTACTACCTGTGGGGTGAATATGTTAACTCTAAGCTACAACTAGGTCAATAAAATAGTCAATATCTCAAACAGGTTCGATATTTATTCTACCTCAGTTCATGTACAGTCAGAACGGCTGACGGCCGCTTTAGACTTTTATATAAGGCGAGTAAGCATTCAGAAAGAACAGCTGACGGCTGGGTTGAGCATTATACGTGACAAGCAAACATTACTGTGACAATCGGGAAAGGAAGTATTGAAATTTTAGATATACAAGCTTATTTCCACAAACAAAAGCACATGTGAAGGGACAGAAGTCAAGGAGGTAGTACGAAGCTAAAAAAAAACAATATTTGGGACCGGTAGTCTGGACTCCGGCTAATCGTTCGGCAGGTCTGATTTTTTTTAACTTTAACGTGTGCGGTCAGAGGGACCCAGAGATACTTTCATCTGAAATAACATATTTGAACTTAAACGGGTTAAAGCCGTTCTACGTTCTACATTCAATGTTTCACAAAAAACATATCCTGGTCAACATATAAAAACAAAACCAAAACAACAATATTAAAAAAAAAATTAACACTATTTTTCGCGATAATGCCACAAAACATCAAAAAAACATCCACCGAAAATAAGAAATACAAAAAAAAACCTTCTACAATCAATGCCCGCCATGTGCCTACCCCCCTAATAGTCGAACCCGTTATTCTGGCTAGGTCCATCTGTTACATTGGTATGGAAAACCTTAACTAATAAAACAACTAAAAAAAACATTATCCTGAAATAACTAGACCAAAAAAAAATTGCGTCTGGTGAGAGAAAAAAAACCAATATAAACCAAATAGTTCATCTTTTGGACAGGAGTGTCCAATACTTCTACTTCTCCAGTGGCTGTGTCGACTGGGTGCTGACATCCGTATTTTCGGCATGCGACATGCGGGACCGGATAAGACATCGACATCAGGGCATTGTCCTGCCTGAACTGGGACGACTGGTCTATGGACTGGCCATGAATCTTCGACGTGGATCCGTAAGAGCCATTTGCTTGCCTTATCTTTCAAGTTATACACCACCTGTGATAGTACTTAGGTCACCGTGTCAGAATACTTCGGGGGGACCTTTGCGGCATAGCCTCTTTCGGCTGACGATACATAATACTCCTTTTTCATAACTTGGTCGTCCACGTGACAGCGTCGAAGGTTATAGTGGAAGCTCTGAGTGGTGAAAGCTTTGGCGAAGTTGATGCGGACCATTTCGAACGTTTCTTGTAGACGTCTCAATCTGTTTGTTTGATCGGGGACTTCGGCTTGGTCGGTTCCTTCCTCCTCTTTCTGCGTCGGTGGCACTAGTGATTGGTACAGTGCTTTCAGTACCTCTAACTCCCTTCAAAAGCTGGAGAATATCCAGTGGGGTCCTGGCGGGCAGTATTGATCGCAAACACTAGTTTGGCTAGATGCGAGTCCCACTGGCGGTGATCCTGTTCACAGAATTGGGGCAATCATAGTCTTAAGCATCTTGTTGGTCTTTCCCACAGGATTGGCTTGCGCTGTGTATGGCGGAGTTCGACGGTGGGTGATCCCGAGTTTCTTCAGCATATCCTCGAACAGGTGCCCAGTGAACTGGGTTCTGTTGTCGCTGAGGACTATTTTCGGGCATCCGAAGCGGGTTATGATTTTTTCATAGAGATATTGAGTGACGGCCTTGGAAGTAGCCTAACGGATAGGCCGACCCTGGACTCATTTCGTTAGTCGTTCTTGGAACACGACAAGGAACTTAGTTATCTAGATTTCATTATCGACGACATAAAATTATTCATTGCTAGAACACTTCAAGGATACAGTGAAGCAGGTGGGGCATTTGTTAAAACAGTTCATATTCACTTCCGCTTGTTCTAGCTGGTGATTTAAATTTCAATTTTGCTGAAGAAAAGTCGAAGCCACAATTTTTGTTCGAAAATTTGATTAATTTATGAAAAATAATCCGACGCAATTTACTACTAAGAATGCTTCAACAATTGACGCTGTTTATTTGTGGGTATATTAATAAAAAAGGGTCACAAACATTCGTCTCTTCAGCAACCACAAACCAATTATTGTTATGATGGAATGTGATGTCAAAACTATTATAGTGTATATTCAATGTAAATATTATATCAATTTCAAAAATTTGATTACTGTACAATTGATAACTGTATCATAATCAAATTATATTACTTATTACATTTTATATACAAAACACCTTACGTTTCTTTATGTTTCTTCTCTTGATTATCTTCTGATGCATTTTGATTTAGTTACTAAAAATATATTTAATTGAATACAACGTATCTAAAATTGAATTAATGAGATAAGCATACTTCCACAACATGTCTCAAAGTATCTCCAAGACGTTCGAACAACACAAACAACTTATCGCCCTCTTGAAATGATAATCGCCATGCATTCAAATACAGAACAGGAAACAGAATGAATGCACAGAATACGAACAAAACGGTGAGCATATAAGTTAAGAGGGGGCGCAATTCGAAGTTGAACCGTACGTATAAATTCATATTATTTTTGTTGTTACCCAAAAAAAGCAGAGCTATCAGTTGGGTCGAGCGCCCTGGGCCTCATCACACTAACAATCGCGCCGGAAAGTGGTAGGAATAGGAATTACCGCATCTCATTATTTTTATTGTTAGCTGAAAGAAAAAAAGCTGTCAGTTGGGTCGAGCGCTCAGGACCTCATTACACTAACAGTCGTGCAGTTCAGTGGTTGGGATAGAAATCACCGCGTCTTAATGATTTTGTAGTTACCCAGCCGGCAAAAAAAAATTTCACTTGGGTCTAGCGCCCTGAGCCTCATCACACTAACAGTCGCACAGGGATAGTGGTAGGAACAGGGACTATCCTTTACGAAAATAAGCATTCAGATAATGCTGAGAATAGTCTAAGACGTCGTTCAGGCGGACAACTGCGAACTGCCATCCAATCTGACCCGTGAGCTTGCGTTAACACTCGCGTTTTGGTTTGATCAACTCAGTTTGAGAGCTGCAGTTTGTATCCTGTTTTGAGTTTTTATACTTCTGCTCAAACGCAACCGTAAATATACACTTTTGGTTGTTAAGGTGATCAAATGATCCAAAATCTTGGCATACCCTTCCCGCTTATATTTATTTTTGTTCTCACTAGGTTGTTATATCGTAAACCGTCCCAGTTATGAGTTTTTTGTAAGAAATAAAGGTTGTTGAATTTACGTAGTGTTGGTTATTTCAATTTCTTTAGTTTTATTATTATTGCTTTGAGTGCAGGCAACTGGAATCTGCCTTTCTGGCAACCATTGAACTTGTCAGTACCATAGTGACTACTAGAATGTTTATTTCTTCACTGAGGCTGCCCGAGGCAAGGGACCTTTCCACATTTAACAGAAGATGACACCCGAGACAACCAGAAAACCGTAATTGGGCATCAATCTCTGATTGTATGTGAATAAAACTCTTCACACTAGTACTGTAAAGTTTTTACTTTCAGCCTTGGCTATACCCACCGCACTTGTTCGCAAAGGATTTCATCACTGTAAGGCTGTAATTTTATATTTCCCTTAAAATTAACTTTTAAAGGAGGAGCTGTAACAAATAACGTATGTTACTCGTGGAATAAGTAGTGAATATGACAATTGTGATAACAGCATTCACTTCAAGGTTTATGTTATCAGGAGGTCATCAAAAATGAATACACCAATTGAGATATATCCACGTCAAACTGGTAAATTTTTATCGACAATGACCTATTTGATACGCCTCGGAACGAAACTGATGGCACATTGAATGCGGTTTTCTAATATTTGCTACTCGAAAACACTTGATGAATTGTCCGTCGTGAGTATACAGTGCAATCAGTATATTGTTCGATTCTCAATGGTCATGACAGTTCTCCCCCTCAAACAAAAATTTTTATGTGCATTTGCAGCCCAATGTTGAGTGTTTTGATTAGAACACAGTTATAATCATTTTTCACATTGTGCCTTCCCGACTGGAAAAACTCGATAAGAGTGGTATCAAATAAATAAAGTGGACTAGATGATAATTAGTGGCGGGAATTTAATCTAATATGAGACGAAAGAGTAGATAGAGGAAGTGGTGTGGGCTTCTATGTGTAGGACATATACAGTGCTAGTCAAAAGTCCCTTCCCCCCCTCGTATCTTTTGAACGGGTATACTTATAATAATGAAATTTTGAGGGTGGAAATAAACGGATGTAGGCTTCTCAACTGGTCATAACAGGTGACGCAATAGTCATAAATGACGTCACAAGGCCACTGTGACCAATAATTTTAAATGGGACCCTATGGCAAGTGACAGCTCGTTTGGAAGGTATTGAAAATACCTATTCAGTCATACCAATTTTGTTTGGGTTTCGGCTGATTATGATTGATAAATTGAAGAAATACGAAAATTATAGTTTCGCATTTAATTAATAAAGATTTTAAAGTACGCCTCTGGTTAATTGTCAAAAAGGTTGACGTTTTTGAATTCTCTACTTGTCAAAAGTGTTTATACCTTGAAAATTTACCTAAGCTATTGTTTAACGAGACGTTTAAGTGTTTACATAGGCAAAATGGTACGTACTGTAGCCGACAAAGTAGCAGCTATCTTAATAATTGGTGAATGTAGAAACAATTTCCATGCAGCGGAACGACTGTTTAATGAGAGGTACCCCGATCGCCCTATATCAAGGGTTTATTTGAGGGAGCTTCTTCGGAAGTTTGAAGCATCAGGTAGTGTTCAAGATGCCAAACGATCTGGTCGACCAACAATTAGTGATGACAAAAAAATTGACATAATTGGAGAAATGGTAGTAAACCCTACTTCTTCCACAGCCCAAGTTGCATCTATCTGTGAAGTCAGTCAAAGGACAGTACATAGGGTGTTGGCTAAAAACAAATTTCATCCATACAAATTAAAAATGGTGCACCAACTTTCAGATGATGACCCCGACCGAAGACTAGAATTCTGTGAAACTATGTCCAATAAAATGAACCAACAACCAGGCTACATACAGACAATTTGTTTTAGTGACGAAAGTACTTTCTTTCTCAATGGAAATGTTAACACTCAAAATGTGAGGTATTGGAGTGACACAAATCCTCACATCTTTCGTGAAAAACATGTTACAAAATGATATTGAGGCGTTAATTCTTGAAATTCTAGAAGATAATCCAGATGAACTCGACAACTTGGAAATAACGTTTCAACAAGATGGTGCTCCTGCACACTATTACGGTGCAGTAAGACGTTACCTAGATGAAGAATTCGTGGTAGATGGATTGGACGACGAGGTTCGATCGAATGGCCAGCTCGGTCACCGGACCTTACACCATTAGATTTTTTTCTATGGGGGTACTTGAAATCCAAGGTTTACGCTACAGCACCTGACAGTATTGCCATTCTGAAACAACGAATTGTTGAAGAATGTAGGGCAATTTCCGCTGACACACTGGGACGAGTACGACAAGAGTTTAGCAATAGGATGCATTACTGCCAGGAAGTAGATGGAGCACATTTTGAACACTTATTATAAGAACTGGTTCTTAAATCTTTATTAATTAAATGCGAAACTATAATTTTCGTATTTCTTCAATTTATCAATCAAAATCAGCCGAAACCCAAACAAAATTGGTATGACTGAATAGGTATTTTCAATACCTTTCAAACGAGCTGTCACTTGCCATAGGGTCCCATTTAAAATTATTGGTCACAGTGGCCTTGTGACGTCATTTATGACTATTGCGTCACCTGTCATGACCAGTTGAGAAGCCTACATCCGTTTATTTCCACCCTCCAAATTTCATTATTATAAGTATACCCGTTCAAAAGATACGAGGGGGGGAGGGACTTTTGACTAGCACTGTATAATGCTAGAAAAATATCATTTGATTTTCCGGTAAATTGCCCTTTAGAACATTCATTTTCAGAAATAAGACTTAGAACCATTGAACTGGCACTGGTTTTATTCCCAAATATTAGCCTGATGTATGATGACATCATCTGCATGGGTGATATCAATCATGATTTTCTCAATATTCCTGACCCGATCCTCTACAATCGTCTTGAAGCTTGAGACTCAAACGAGTCATATGTAAACCCACTAGAATTACTGCTACATAAAAAAAAGATAGATCCTATTCTTATAAGCACTGCAGGCTTTGTTCCAAAATCAGGCACCTAACCATCAAACAACAACTCTGACTGTTCGTTGGTATATCTTGGATACAAATTAGATGTAACATTATGTCGGACCTCCAAATGCTCCTCAGGTTGCAAGGGTTATCAAACTCCATGTTCCGTAGCTGACCCCTGACCTGAAACTCTCAATGAAAGAGCTCCACAAAAATTGAGAAAAACCCATGCAGAAACAGACTGCTTGAGATGTCAAGAACTACAGAGTTGCACCAACCCGATTGTGAGAGCTGAAAAGGAAAAATCAGTCTGTGCTGAACATGATTCTCGAAAAACATGGAATGCCCTTAGCAACCTCGATTACAATTATGCATTACCTGAAATTTTATCTATTCCCGAAGAAATTGACAACTACTTAGCAAAATCTGTTGAGAAAATTGAATTTTATAGTGAATATTCTCATGACCCTGAAGACAATGTTTCATCTCACATCACAACGGTTGATGAGGTTCGAGAGATCCTATTCAGCCTAAAGACCCAAGCTCTTGGTGTCGATAAAAGTTCATTATATGTAATTGCTTATTGTAGTCCAGTAATTGATGTTTACCTAACCCATATAATATATTGTTTGAAGCTTGTTTTTTGAACTGGAGCGGACGCAGCAGTATCCAAATTCATTGACACTATACAAGATGCTCTCAAATCCTCCGAACAGAGTAGAAAAGTAAATAGCAAAAAATTCAGGAAAAAGGAATGGATAACAAATTTGTTAGTTGAATCCACAAACAAGAAAAATATGCTGTATAAAAACTTTAAAAAAACCCTAACAACGTAACGCTAAAAAATGAATACCACAAATATAAAAATTCACTCAAAAAACAAATAGTAACCGCTAAAATTCATTACTATAAAAACAGGTTAGCAAAATGTGAAAACCCTAGGAACACATGGAAAACTATCAATGAACTACTCAAGCCTACAAAAAATAATAACTCTATATCCGAAATAAATGTGAAAGACAACTTAATCGACAATCCCGAGAATATTGCAGAAAATGTCAATGATTTTTTCGTGAATATTGGTAAAAAATTATAAAACAGCATCATCCTAGATGAAAATTATATAAAAAAAAAAAGAATCAAAATTAAATTTTTCTCGTTCCAGCTGAAGAAACAGAATTCACAAACACAATTCTGGGTCTCAAGAATAACAAATCTTCATGCCCTGATGGAATAAAAGCAGAATTAATAAAAGCCATTATACCCCAAATCATAACACCACTAACACATATTATTAATATATCACTGAGAACAGGAAAATTTCCCACACTATCGAAAAATTCGACCGTTAAACATATATTCAAAAGTGGAGATAATACAGAGAGAACAAATTACCGGCCAATTTCACTCATTTCTAGTTTCGGCAAAATTCTGGAGAAAAACATCAAAAATAGGTTAACAAACTTTGTAGAAAAGCATAAAATGATTTGGATTTCAAGAAGAAAAATCAACGCAGGGTGACATTCTACACCTAACCAAAAAAATATATAAGGCAATTGAGAAAAAAAAACATGTATTGGAGTATTCCTGGACTTGACAAAGGCTTTTGATACCGTCAACCACCAGATACTACTAGAAACTCTTGAAAGCATAGGGGTAAGAGGCACAGCCCAATCACTAATCAAATCGTACCTCACAAATAGCACAACAAGTTGAAATAAAAAACTCACACAGCAGCAAAAAAGTTGTAGAATGTGGTGTACCACAAGGAACGGTGTTGGGGCCAATACTCTTCACGATATAGCTGAACAACCTATTCTTGGTGGAATCTGAAGGGAACATTATAAGTTTCGCTGATGACACGGTCATCCTATACGAAAAAGAATCTTGGTCGAAATTAAAAAAGAAAGTAGGATCTAATCTCCCTTGCATCAAAAGATGGTTCGATAATAAACTACTATCAATCAATGTATAAAAAAACTTCTACGTGTCTTTCTGCAGCTATAGTTCACAACTTCTGAATTACAATAGAATTAGTTTTCAAGATAACTCTCAAATAAATTGTTCGAACTCGATAAAATACTTAGACATAAAAATACACAGCCACATGAACTGGGACGAGCAAATTACCTACCTCCTCAAGAAACTGAGATGTGTGATGTATAAGATAAAACAAGGCTCGAAAATACTCGGGGAAAACCAACAAAAAATGTTATACTACACACTCTTTCAACCCCACTTGAACTATGGAATCATTGGATGGGGAGCAGGAACGAATTTACACCTAGAGAAAATCTAAGTCATTCAGAAAAGAATGATAAAAACAATATACAGTACTAGTCAAAAGTCCCCTCCCCCCTCGTATCTTTTGAACGGGTTTACTTATAATAATGAAATTTGGAAGGTGGAAATAAACGGATGTAGGCTTCTCAACTGGTCATAACAGGTGACGCAATAGTCATAAATGACGTCACAAGACCACTGTGACCAATAATTTTAGATGGGACCCTATGGCAAGTGACAGCTCGTTTGAAAGGTATTGAAAATACCTATTCAGTCATACCAATTTTGTTTGGGTTTCGGCTGATTTTGATTGATAAATTGAAGAAATACGAAAATTATAGTTTCGCATTTAATTAATAAGATTTAAGAACCAGTTCTTATAATAAGTGTTCAAAATGTGCTCCATCTACTTCCTGGCAGTAATGCATCCTATTGCTAAACTCTTGTCGTACTCGTCCCAGTGTGTCAGCGGAAATTGCCTACATTCTTCAACAATTCGTTGTTTCAGAATGGCAATACTGTCAGGTGCTGTAGCGTAAACCTTAGATTTCAAGTACCCCATAGAAAAAAAATCTAATGGTGTAAGGTCCGGTGACCGAGCTGGCCATTCGATCGAACTCGTCGTCCAATCCATCTACCACGATATTCTTCATCTAGGTAACGTCTTACTGCACCGTAATAGTGTGCAGGAGCACCATCTTGTTGGAACGTTATTTCCAAGTTGTCGAATTCATCTGGATTATCTTCTAAAATTTCAAGAATTAACGCCTCAATATCATTTTGTAACATCTCCAGATACAATTCACCGGTTAAGTTAGCATTGAGAAAAAGAGGCCCAACCATGTGGTTTCCCAAAATACCTGCCCAAACATTTACTTTTTCTGAAATTGAGTATGTTTTTCACGAAAGATGAGGATTTGTGTCACTCCAATACCTCACATTTTGAGTGTTAACATTTCCATTGAGAAAGAAAGTACTTCGTCACTAAAACAAATTGTCTGTATGTAGCCTGGTTGTTGGTTCATTTTATTGGACATAGTTTCACAGAATTCTAGTCTTCGGTCGGGGTCATCATCTGAAAGTTGGTGCACCATTTTTAATTTGTATGGATGAAATTTGTTTTTAGCCAACACCCTATGTACTGTCCTTTGACTGACTTCACAGATAGACGCAACTTGGGCTGTGGAAGAAGTAGGGTTTACTACCATTTCTCCAATTATGTCAATTTTTTTGTCATCACTAATTGTTGGTCGACCAGATCGTTTGGCATCTTGAACACTACCTGATGCTTCAAACTTCCGAAGAAGCTCCCTCAAATAAACCCCCGATATAGGGCGATCGGGGTACCTCTCATTAAACAGTCGTTCCGCTGCATGGAAATTGTTTCTACATACACCAATTATTAAGATAGCTGCTACTTTGTCGGCTACAGTACGTACCATTTTGCCTATGTAAACACTTAAACGTCTCGTTAAACAATAGCTTAGGTAAATTTTCAAGGTATAAACACTTTTGACAAGTAGAGAATTCAAAAACGTCAACCTTTTTGACAATTAACCAGAGGCGTACTTTAAAATATTTATTAATTAAATGCGAAACTATAATTTTCGTATTTCTTCAATTTATTAATCAAAATCAGCCGAAACCCAAACAAAATTGGTATGACTGAATAGGTATTTTCAATACCTTTCAAACGAGCTGTCACTTGCCATAGGGTCCCATTTAAAATTATTGGTCACAGTGGCCTTGTGACGTCATTTATGACTATTGCGTCACCTGTTAAGACCAGATGAGAAGCCTACATCCGTTTATTCCCACCCTCCAAATTCCATTATTATAAGTATACCCGTTCAAAAGATACGAGGGGGGGAGGGGACTTTTGACTAGCACTGTATAAAATGCCACCACGTTATCCCACAGAACTCCTATACCTAGAAACAAAAATATTCGATAAATATATATATATATATATATATATCAATATAATATATATATATATATATATATATATATATATATATAATATAAATATATATATATATATATATATATATATTGTTATGTTATGAAATGTTGTTAAATAATTGAACTTATAATTATCATTATTATTATTAGTTATCTTTATGATCATCGTTAATGCTATGTTATTTTATAATTTTCTTTACCTTTTGCACTACTATGGAACCTTATACTATGCTCTAGTCGATACATATGTATAGAGAGGGCAGTCCTGAGGTAGTTCTGATATCAAAATTATATATCCAATGATATATCTAATAAAAATCCACGATTAAAACATATCAAAATTTAAATTTATGGCAAACATTGAATTAAAGTAAGATCAACGTATCGATGAGTTTTGAACATCCTGTATGACAATTCACATCAACAGAAAACCCACCAATGGGATTCGAAAGAGTTTGAGTGGGAAAACTGATGATATACAATAAAATGTAATGGCAGAAATTGATGAATTATAATTTCATAAGAATTTGTGAATAGTACGTAAGGGTTAGAATTACATATCATTCATAAAATCATTAACATTAATTAGAACAGCGAATAATTCGGTGGGAAGTGATACAAGTTCGGAAATATGTGAGAAAATAAAAATTTGTGAGTGTTGCTAGGGATCAGGATAACAAGTTGTGGGGAGATTGACAACAGTTCAAAAGGCGAAGCCACGTTTAGAAAATATTAAGACAAGCATTATAGATAATACAAGAAAACCTGTTATTAAAAATTCCTGAACGAGGAAAATTATCGGAAAGCAGAACTGAAGTGGTGAATAGTCAATAAAAATCCCACCTACCTGGTCTAGAGGATCAATCTTTGAAGGAGTGCAGGTGAGCTGTCATGGAGATCCCAGAAATACGTCTACCGGACTGGAAACTTCAATCGAGAGGCAGCAACAAGGTATACTAATATCCTAACTCATCAAAGTGCACATTAAACCAACAATTTTTACGTGCCCAAACCACGGGTTACTTTGTTTTGGGTTGAACTTTCATGAATTCCATGCAAAAAGACTGATAATAAGTTCAAACTTTCTTCATCAATTTCTCATTGTCACAAATATCCAAACTGCACCATTTTATATCATTGTTTGTTTATATAAGGTGGCTATCGCGGAGTAGGGTATTTATAAGTTTTGATTTGAATAAAAACCAACAATTTGATTAATCTCTGCAAACCTGTGTTCATTTTCAATTACTAACCTCACTTTCTCCACTGAACATCTTTTCTTATCGAATCGTCAGTGCCATGGTAGGCAACACCGATTGCAGGAATCGACTACTGAGAAAAAGTGACCCATGTTCATTGGCGTGCCTGACTGAGCTGGGACAAGGTAAAAGGGTTTGAAAAAGAAAAAGGTAACATAACATACCTATTTTTTTTTTAAATCAAAACATAATCTGAAAAAATCCATAAAAATATATAAAATTTAAAATCAATAAACAACCAATCATAACAATATATATATATATATATATATATATATATATATATATACTTCTTGAGTACGTTCTCTACTATTTAAAATTCAATTTTCAATTTTTAACTTTTGAATTTTATATTTTAACTTTTAATTTCAATTTCAATGTTAAATCATGTAACCCTTATTAAATTGTGTCCTTATGTCCTATAACAGTGTATCACATATTATATAGATTTTACATATATCATATTTCACATGGATTTATTATAATTTATATATTAAGTAAATATGAACCTAGCTTAGTTTTATAAGATTAGTAATACAAGCACCACTGTCAAAAACGTCCACAAACAAGCAGGATCTACTGCTTCGTGGTATATTCTCTATTCACCTCTGTAATACCCTACTGTGAATAAATATAATTATTATTATTTTCGACACTTTTTTAGGAATCATAACCTTCCACAACAACAACAAAGATACCACGAAGGGGGATGCTTACCTGTTTCTTCATCTCCCCAAGAAAGGGGCCACTATCCTGTCTTTCGACCTATCGCGGCCTCCAACCTTTCAGGGAGAATCCGAGACTGAGATACGTCCAATCCGCGCGCCAGGTAATTCCAGCTACCGTAATAGCTCAGCCACGGTGGGGCCACTCGATAAAACAACCTACTGGCTCTGGAATGTCAGTGTCCGAGCGGATTAATGCGCCGCTCCCCTCTAAGTTCAAGGAATCCAATCGTCCGAACCCTCAAACGAAGAACTCTACCGTTTTGTTTTCCATCGGCCCACTATCCACCACCCTGCCCCCCAGAGGCCAACACCTATTGATGAGACACAGCAAGCTGTGGGGCTCCCTCATTTCCTGGGTACCCATATCAACGAGAGACTTCCAATATCGGAAAGATTCCCCTTTCATCAACCAGAACTCTCACGTTACGTTTGATGGGTGACCGCCGCACCAGGCAAACTCGTGTAACGTGTGACGAGCTACCGTTAGAGTGAGGGTTCGCCGAAGCTACTAAACAATCTACCATGTTACCGAAAGGGGACCTGGACTTTCCCAGCGGTGTCCGGGATCGTCACAGGCCATCCCCCCCGCCGTCGGCCTAGCCACATGGTGCTACTAGGCCGCTTATAATCTGAAAACATAATTTTAAGTTCATACTTCCCTAACCTATGGAAAACTGCGGTTGGAAAGCCTTTTCTCAAGAAACTGAACCCCGCCAATTTTCCGAACCCGGGATCATTGGTATTTCATCAAATATGTTTCGATACCGGATCGGGAATATGGAATACGACTGGTGAAATTAAAAACAGCAGAGGGATCGCTGCTGAGACCTCTAGAGCTGTATGCTATAGAGTCAAATTTCCCCAATGATTGAGATCTGTTTTATATAGCTGAAATGAGGGTTATTGAAAAGAAATGTCAAGAGTAGGAAAACTAAAAGAGGGGATAAGGAAGAACAAAATGTACCTAATCACAATACGATATGGAAGAGTAGTCAAACCTGTTGGAAGATTATCCATGTGGTGAATTAAGTTGTGAAAGTGAGGTCGATCAGGTAGTATTCTGTAAATAATTCTAGATTGAAATAAGTAGTGTTGAATTTTGTTCAAAGTGTATATAAAAATATATTTTCGTTGATGAAGTATTGTCAATGAATTTTATTGATATACTTTCCATAGAAATCTAATTTTATTTTAGATATCCCAATGAATTCGCGATTTACCATTCACCATTCACAGCAGCAGAAGCTTCAGGAATCAGGTTTTTTATGATGGAATACAATCATTAAATAAACAGAATATCAAGTAAACAATCAATACTATGGGCTGTGACCAATTGGAAACCTCCTCTTCTTCAGGCTCCATATGGAATGTTTGCCATAATTGCGCTAGACTCTCGTCACTTTGTACCAATAACTTTAAACATGAGTGCTATGTTATGAGCATGTTGTCAAAGCAGAAGCCATCATTATCGAATGACATTTTCAATATGATTAGAGTATCACATGAAAACTCGTATTCTTTGTTCGACTGCTTTCGAGATGCGGTATGTGATTACCAATTGAGTGGACTCTCTATGATCGATATAGCAATTATTGATTATGATGATAGTAATGTTCATAACCAGGTGCGAGTAAAATTATTTCCAGTGTACTTCCTCCATAAAGGATATAAGTATGAGATATGCGAATTCGGTCCAAATTCTATGAAATATTTGCTATGTAACAAATATCACACCCTAACGGTTTACCCCATACATGGAAGGGGAACGCAAGAATTGTTTCTTATTTCCACTGACATTCGAACGACAATATCTAGGAAGAATTGAGTTTTGATCAGCTGGGGATATTGAAGTAGATACTATGGTTTATATAGATTGTTTTCAGGACAACTGAACGAAAACAATTTTGTTATAATTGTTGTGTAAGAGAATGAATGCCTCGTGGTGATAACTCACAGGTTGTTGCGATCACCTACAAGATATAATTTTTACATTTTCTCTCTAATAGCAGAACTCTTTCAATATGCCGTAAATGTACACTTCAAACTCATCACAAAATGTCATGATTTTTCAACAGCAATTCTATATTCTAAAAAAATCAAATGTGTCATCACCAAAAAAACCGTGGAATGAGGTGCAGAGAAAAGATTGATAGTAATTCGTGAAAAAAGTTATCTTATGCAAGTTTCTTCTATACATCACCTCGTTTGATAGAATTTGTCCGAAAATAGATAGAGTGGTCATTACCATAACAGATATTCCTGTGAGATACACCATTCTGAAGTTTGCCCGAGGACATATGCCCTGAAAAGAAAAACAATATAACATTGTAGATAATTTAATTCGGGTCACACTTGCAATCAAATTTTTATGAAGAGCCTTTTGAATCAAACAACAGTATTTAATTGATATGATTAGTCAATATATATAAATATATATAGACCAACTCGGCTTCCGTTTCACACTTGGCCCACCAAGGATCCACGTGTTTATACAAAGCATAAAGTTAATAGCCCACTCAGCCTCCGCCTCTTTCTCAGGCTAGTTAGCCTCCTCTGTATATGTTTTTTGGGTGTTTATGTAACTTGGCCTCCTTTTGAAGCTATTGTGTATTTACTGGGCCTCCTGACAGTGTTGCCAATTTTTCAGTCAATACAAAATCATTATTGTCATTCATGTCTCATAGCAGATAATGTAATGTGTTTGATGTTCATATTCCACAAATCACGCGGCTTGTTGAAAAGTTTATCCGGTAGTCGAAAGTTTGCTTCATACTCTGAAATGAAATTTATTTCAGTAGTATCGTATAACAAGAATATATAATCTACCTCCGATTCATTCTGAAAATATTGAAGGAATAGTTGCTTAGAAGAGTTCCTAAGAATTATACTAGACAATAAGTCATGAACTGATGAAAACAGTAAACTATATTGGGTATATTGTTTGCTTATTAGTCTTCATTAATAGTTAGAATTCCCGATTCGAATACTAACGTTCCACGATCTTTCACTACTGTTGACCACTCTTATTTTAATTTTTATCGAAATTTACCAAAAATCCAGTTGGTATCTATACATTCAGGAAAATATCAGTAGAGTTCTTGAAACTGACAGATCCGAAGTACTATACTGGTCAGTGTTTTCGCCGGTCTTTGGTCACTTTACTGGTAAAAGGAAGGGCAAACTTAAGTATTATCAAAATACATAGGCGATGGAAATTTTAAATAATAAATTCAATTGGGGATTCGCAGGATAATTAGAAAAATATTGCCAAAAGCCTTCTTTTGATGGCAGCCAATACTGTTCCATCCCTCCTACAAGAATACTAAATGACAAAAAAAACATGGGAAGTGCAGAAGGAATATTTCTAGTTGTTCAGATTGTATAATAAATATTAATGTTTATGAAATTTAAAAAAACATTTGAATGTTATATCACATTTGTAGATAATGAAAATTGTAAAGAAAATTGTTGACTCTTAACACAAGTATAGGAAGTTATCAAGTTTTAGTTCAACTGTTGACTTGAAATTACATTTCTAAAACTTATTTTGAAATTTATACTTTCAACACTTGCGCGCAATAACATAGTGAACAGTTATATTTATGTGTTGCATTGTTTATTTAGTAAACAATTAGTTATAAACAAACTTTGATTGGCGTTAATTTTTTTTTTGGGTGTTGCAAAAAATAACAAAAACAACCATATACAACAAACTGTTCACACATTTTTTTTTTAAATTTTTCTAGAAAATTCTATTGAAATTACAAGCAAATTTTTTTGAACAGTTTGTTGTATATATTTGTTTCTGTTGTTTTTTGAACCATTGAAAAAATATAATGCCAATCAAAGTTTGTTTATAACTAATTGTTAAAATATGTGAATAAATCATTACATAATTAATAAAAAAATCAAAAAAACTTATCAGGTAGAGAATAACTAATTATGTATTTCAAAGAAAAAATAAATTCTCTACCTATATATTATCCAAATAATAAAAAAAAAACTATTGCTTACAAATAATAAAAAAAAATTAGGAATGTTTAATCATGATAAACTTTCAGCAGCCGAATGCAAAAAAACTATTTTTGGAAAATATTCAACTCATCCATTTGTTTATAAATATTGTTTAAACACAGTTTTTGAAAAGCGTTATGAAATGCCTGACAACATTAAACTGATAATAATGTGAAATATAAATAAAAGAAATTAACAATGTGTACACGATTTCTCATTTTGTGTTATCTTTAGAAATTTATAATTAACAAACTAATCAACTTTCAAACAATTTTATAGCGTGATATTATTGAATACACATGTAAAATGTGCTTCAGGAAGCAAGAAAATCATGGAGTCATTCTGTGAACAATTATTCGGTTTTTAATAAAATCGGCGGTTCCAAAAAAACTACTCAAATAACAATAGCCTTGAATTATCAAAATAGATTGAAAAAAAATATCCCAACGAAATTACATTCTTTCAATGATACATAATACAATAATTTTTTGGAATTTTTTGATTTATATTTAATAATATAAAAAATATGTTATGTGCATTGCTCTCTCGAGAGGTGCTGTAGTTAGTCCTGCCGAAACGCACACGTGGAGCCCTGTTTTAATTCATCGTTGAATTAAAATTATAAATAACTGGGATTGAGTTCCGAGAGTAATATTATCATCCTTTTTTTTTAATTTTCCTGCTAATCGATAGTTATTGAGTTTTTGCCAAAAAACTGTTGTTTTTATTTTTGTTTTTTGTTGAAAAAAATCGAAAAATACGTTTTTCTCAGATTGTCATCCCCAATCGATTGAGTTTGGTACAACATATGTTATATAAGCAAAAAAATTATTATCCCATAGCGCATGATTTGGAAAATATTTTTATTTGTGGTAATATTGTTTTAGGATTCAAGAAAAAGCTCTGTTATTAGTCCTTCGTCAGTAAAATATATTGACATAACTCATCATTTCATTATAAAAAAAAACAGACACTTTTTCTCGATACCTACTTTCAATTTCGAAAATGTGTTTTTAATGGTACACCAGTTTATTTGGATTTATTTTTCCTTGGTTTCCTCCCAAAAACATTTAAATATATTGTTATTATGAATACATTGAGCATAATGATTTTTATTCAATTTCATTATTTCTTATTCTTTCAAATCCTCAATACCACAGTGAATAATTTTCTTCGGTAATATAAATACATAATTTTAAGTAGTTTTCAAGATCTGTGAAAGAATGTTCCTCTTCCATTCGGTTTTCTGGACCACTTAGAACTCTCACTTATGAGGTTTTCTTCCTGAAATATATTATTGCTATTGTTATATTATTCTCAACTAGCTATTTTCCCTATGTTTTGCTTTATGTGGTTCCATCTAGCTTATGGCTGAGGCTTTGTCCGTTTTCTGTTATACCGTTTCCCATTATCCCGTTATCCCGCTATTCCGTGATTTTGTTTCCCGTTATCTCGTTTGGGTGGCATAATTGATTTGACAGCGGAAGTAATACTTTGTGACGACTATTACAAATTCACCAATATTCATCGTACATATGGCATTTTTAATAGTTAGATAAAACAAAAATTTTATTTTTAGAACCCCAAAAATATCCTTTTTGATGATCCTAACTTAAAATGTAACAGAACCCCTATGAAAAGTTTCACCTTCCATTTGACCCCTTTATTATATTATTATTTTGGATTGCTGAAGACACTGAAAACCATATTTTTTTATTCGTAACAAAGGCTTCAAATACCAATTTTTATGAACCCAATTCGGAAACTAAGGGAACTCCTGTAGAAACTTCCGAACCCCATTTAACCCTTTTACCCCTTCAGAGGTTGAATTTCCAATAATCTTAAAATACGTGTTTCTTTATTTGAAAAGAAGAGGCCAAATACCAGTTTCCATGACTGTAACTTCAACACTAAGGGTATTTTGATTTTCACCCCTGGTTACTCATGTCATCATAGGAATACGCTATCAACATTTCAGCTCTTTGTGTTCAGTGGTTTGGTCTGGGCGTTGATCGTAAGTTAGTGAATCAGTCAGTCAGGACATGTAATTATATATGTATAGATTATTTAATTCATTAGTGCGTCTATTTTTTGGTATATTTCTAAAACAATTGGCTACTGATTTGACAACATAACTCGTGTCACACACCCAAAAAATTCCATCCTTTTTGGTACATTTGAACAGTAACATGTTCTGATTAAAATTGAATTGATTTGAGTCGTTTACCTGAAAATTTTTCATGATTCATCTGTAATCTTGAACCTTGGAATACCCCAGATTCCTACATTCAGTTAATTAATGATACATTTCAAGCAACCTCATTCAGTAACTTTCGTGGTACATAATATAATAACCGAAACTGAATAATTTCAAATTAAATACAAGAATGTGTATGTGTGTGAATTAATTTTGGCTTTGGAGTATAACAATTAGCCAGACATTTTTACCCTTTGAATAGAACTCAGACATTAGCGTATTTATGCAGGTGATTGGTTTTTTTTTTGTGTGATTGGTTTTCTTTTTTTTGTGTGATCTGTTTTCTTTTCTTTTTTTTTTTCCTTCATCTATCAATTTTTTTTTTTTTTTTATTTTTTTTTTTAATTTTGTTTTACATCCGATTATCGGTTACAATATTTGCGTTAGTATTCATAAGATTATAGATTACAGTTTCATTTTACATCTTGTTATATGATTATATATAATTTTATATGTTTTCCTATTATCGAGTGACAATAAATAATTCAGCTTAATTGGAAGGGATATTTTGAGGGAGTTTAATTCAGAGTACAGTTTATTAATACTTATAGACTGGAGTGGACACTCCAAAATTATATGGTTAAGATCACCATACCATCCACAAGTCCAATTTGGGTTTTCGGCTAGGCCAATTTTGAATTTGTATGCTGGGCACAGGGCATGGTTAGACCGTACCCTATTTAATGTATTAATGAAATTCCTATCATTTTCCTGTTTGAACCATGTATTTCCAGTAATATTGGGAAACAGACACATGAAGTTTTGGCCTGTTTCAGAGTTGGTAAACTTATTCTGCCATGTTCTTTCTAATTCTTGTCTATAGACTCTGTTCAAGTCCGAGTAAGGTATGGTATGTTGAGAATATTGTTCTCCTGTTATCGTTGCTTGTTTTGCCAACTGATCAACTATCTCATTTCCTTTAATGCCGGAGTGACCTTTCACCCAAGCAAATACAAGAAACATTACGAGAATATAGATTTTCTGGTTCCCAAAATTCTCAACTCACAAAATAATATATTTAAGTAAGGATTCTATATGAAGATTGTTTTCATTCAATGAAAGAAACAAATTAATATTTCTTTTGCTTGAGACGATAGCGAAAGTTTGGTGGCATTTTGTTGAATCTTTCATGAGAAATAGTTTGAGTATATAACATTGTAAAGTACCTTTATCTACTCTTATTAAATTATATATTGATTATTCAACTGCTTTTGAGGAATTAATAGTATCTATAAACAAACAACGTGAGTTATAATAACTCACTATAATAAATCGGAATAGATTCTTGGAACTATTCACGAACCGAATATCAAGGTGGCTCTGTTCTTCTGTACAAGCCGTTTGGCCGAAAGGGAACAGTCCATTATTGTTATTGAGGGGAGTAATGCCACTTGAATAATTTTGACGTTTTCAAATTGAGTTAATACCTAATTACTCTGAGTTTTGTCCTGAAAAAGATGAATTCAGATAGTGAAGATGAATTATTATGTACACCTCCGGAAATAAGACAAGTAGCTAATGTTACCATACAGAATTTATTGCCCAAAAAATCCCAAAACAAATATGTGTAAGGTGTGTGTAAGGTGTATACAAAATTTTTCGAAATTGGTGTAGCAGCAAGAACATTAAGTTATCGTTAACAGAAAATGTACTTTTGGCATATTTTAGTGAACTTAGCACTAAATATAAAGCATCGTCCCTATGGACTTTCTACTCCATGCTAAGAAGCACACTCAACATAAATAATGGAATCAATATAGAGAATTATTTGAAATTACGCGCGTTTCTTGAACGTCAATCAGAGGAACATGTAGCTAAAAAAGCAAAAACTTTTAGGCCAGAACAACTTAATAATTTCATAAATGAAGCTCCTGATGAGGAATATCTGGCGACAAAGGTAGTAGATCTCACAATATTCAATCGTTTTTATCATCTAGTCAATTACATAATTTATTTTAGGTTGCTTTAATAATGGGCATTATGGGTGCTTGTCATGCAGCAGAATTGCACTGAATGAGGCAGATACTGCAAATAAAATATACAGTTCTATAACACCTTAACCAATTAGTACATCAGCAACATATATGCAACAAACCCAAAATGAAACAATAAACTTGCATAATTCAGTCCCACATATTCAGTTTACTGGTTGTTTAAACATCACAGTTTATTTTATTAATGAAAAAAATTTGTAATTATAAGTAGAAATTTTATAGCATTGTTATAGATAACTATTAAGATTTATGAATAAAGTTCTTTCTCTGTACTCGTATCTTAGTATTTATCGTTATAGTCGTAGATAAAGTATAGTATTCAACTTGCGGTAATGGTCAGAACTCACTTAATGAATTACAACACTCGCGTGCGGCTCGAGCTGCAAACTTCATCTGCGTGAGTTATGACCTACATTACCGCTCGTTAAATAATATACTATTTTCGAAATGGCGAAATATCGCAATATTTCAGTGGACACCCGATTAAATCATAATGTAATCGGAGTAATATAAATGGCGGAATCGATGAGAAAAAGTACTTACCAGGCTCATTCTCAAATATTTAGGAGGCAATTGCAGCCTCCACAATTTTTTTTGTTCGTGCGCGGAAAGAATACATATTTTTTGATGACAATCAGAAACGAATGATATTTGTGTGCATCCCCTGTGTTGCCAAATCGGGGGAAAGCCCAGTGACCTTCGAAAGTATACGTTTCAAACACTATAACATAAACAAAGTATATAAGCAGCGGACGTCAGCGGCGAGGGTCTGCACTAAATTTTAAATGGCTATCGAAAATCGGGCAACTTGGACTCCCCCATATTTTTGTGGCAAAGTGTTTGTTACTATGTTACATGTCGTATGCGACATATTTCAAAGGGTGGTTACCGGGCGTCCGTATATCGGAGGCTCGGTGACATCGGAGTTTCAGTGAACCTCAAAATTAACAAGGCCGGAGGCCCACTTATACCCTTCAGATATATATATATATATATATATATATATATATATATATATACATTGTAATTAATGATATTTTTATAAAATGAATTTTTAATTGAATTTTGTTTTATTATTAATTCTTACAAATATACTTTTTGCCCCAATTGTAATGTATTGATAATTGTAAAAACAAATAGTTGATTATTTTTGCCCTGCTTTGGGAATAATTGATATATAATATGATAAGTATTTTCGCCCTGTATAATATTTTTATATGTAATAATAATTGCTAGCTAACGTCACTGTTCTCTCGTCACGCTGCTGCCAATTGTTATCACTTTCCTTAGCACAGCTAAACTCAGTTGGTACGCCTCTTGTCCCAGATAGCCGGTTCAGGCAATTGAGCCACTAGCCACTGCTTGATATGTCAAATTTCAATTTATTCAATGGTTATAAATACGATTGCTGATAATTGTAGGAGAGAAACGAGATAGTATCAAAAAGCAATCATTTCCTTTATTCAGGAAAACTTTAATTTACCTGGCCTACGAAAGATAACTCATTCTATGGTCAATATACAAATTTTCATGGATAATCATGAGAAACAGGTCATGGATAAATAGACACAACCTCACTTTTACCTTGACAGTGAAAATTTATTTAATAGTTCAAAATCAAATGAAATAAAGTTCTTCTGATGGAATATGAGTTATTAGTGAAATTGTTCAGTTCGTGATGTGCACTAGGAAAGTTTATACCTGTCTGGAACTGTCGCTGTTCAATACACACCAGGATTTGGATTCCTTTTCACTCCGCTGCTCTCAAAAACTCCAATACCAAAGGAAGAACCATACAACTCCAACAATCAGCTTTGGAATACTTGTATATGGAGTACATACAAGGTAATGTA
>JAFIRS010004635.1:0-79866 GCA_018342105.1 Gonioctena quinquepunctata
TTATCGATTTTATATCTAGAAAGAATTGGGTAAGTTATCTAATAATTTTAGGATTATATAAGATTGAATTGGTAGGAGATCTCATAATTATAGGTACACGGAGAAAAAATTATAGCAGTTATCAGTGAAGAAAATATGTAAAGATAACTAAAATTTCGATTTTTGTTAAATATTTTAATTTCTCTCCAATTTTCGAAATTCGTATTTTGTGTGTGTATAACAATTTTTTTTTGAATTTGTAAATCGAAATAAAAAATTGATGAACTAAATTTGCCGCCCCTTGAAATTTGCCGCCCTAGGCTCCAGCCTACTCAGCCTGCTGGTAAATCCGCCTCTGGGGTACTACTCGCCAAATGGTTTTGGACAGATTCGTACACAAAATTTCCTATAATCAAATTGAAATATTGCTCATATGATTCCAATAAACCTCATTGAATACAAATATTCACCAAAATTCAATTGATATTGATTCTTGCGCTGACAAGCTACTTGAGTAAATGTTTTTTTTTCAAAAAAGTATAACATATTGAAAAATGTTATAATAGAAAGTGATTATTATGAAGGCGGAAATAATTGGAAGATTCAAAATCAGTTCAAAAAAATACCAAATGTCATATTTAATATTTCAACCATGGAATTTACCTTTCTATTGAATTGCGTTTTCTATTATGTGAGTTGACGTTCTCCTTGCATTTAGAAAACTCCTTTTCAATATGAATATCATGTATGTTTGTTGAGAATTAATAACTAAGTTCTATCCAAACATTTATTTAATTTTATTATCACTTCATAGTCTTTGAAACGAACTTTTTACTTCTCATGTTTGTACCTATTTTTGGACGACGGCGTTCAATTCTTGAAAGTCAAATTCAATCCACATCCAGTCATCCAACCGACTTGAAATTTGGCAGGTATGCATTATGACTTTTCTATATAAAAAACCAAGATGGGGACTTCAAATTGGCCGTCGAGTTCTGTGATTCGATTCCATTCAATTGGTACATATAATGGGTTTTTGGGGTTGGAGATCATGATTTTTCTGTCAAAATTCAAGAAGGCGGTACCAAAATGGCGGATGAGTTTTATGATTATGGTGCAATTCCGTTAAAAATTATATATTGGTCGGAGATTTTCAATTTTTGTCAAAAATAAAAATTTAAGATGGCGGCCTCGATATGTGTGATTTGCGGTCCGATTTTATTCAAAATTAGCATCTAGGGTTTTGGGCGTGATGATGAATTTTTTGTCTAAACCGGATTTTATGAATTACTAAAGAGAATCAAATATAAATAAATTAAAAGACAAGCTTTTATCCAATTGTACTAAAGAAGAAAAATAATTTTCATTGCATGTGTCACGCATTGACTGAATGCGATTTTTTGTGTAATAATGTTTTTTGACATGTTTTTTGGGTGTATAAACTTCCGCAAGAATACCTCTTCGTTTGAATTCTAAACTGAAAACATTAAATTTTTGACTTTCTAAAACCATCATTTTGGAAAATCTTTCCGCTGAATCAGAATGTGAAGAACGTGAAGGTGAGTTATGATTTTCATGAGAGGTTCTCAAATTCCTGAGTTGATTGAAAGAAGTACATAAAAAATAGGGTTGAAAAATGAACATTACCATTTTATAGTGTTGAAAATATGTTCACCAGAACTGGCTTTGGCAATTCCATCGAGTATTTGGGTTTTTTATGATCCTGTGAATTTGCATTTTTTGTTGGGGCAACATTTATTACCTTAAAATCTCAAACCATGGTATTTCCAATATTTGGGATAGCCATTCATCATTCACAGTGATAAGTTGTTCATCTACTTGAATCGTCAGATCAGAAATCTTGTGTTCAGTGCAAACTTCTGGATTTAGTGAAGACAAAGATAAAAATGTATTCCCTAATCAAATATCAAAATGGTAGTATCAATGTGTGCTTATCAAAAAAAATAAGGACTACTTGCAGAGGAAACACTATATGAAAACAAATGGGAGATTTTTGGTACATCATCTTATTCTCATGGTAAGTACTGATATCCTTATTAATTATTATATGATCACTAAACATGTGAACTCACAACTAGCAGAATACTCCATATGAAGACCTCGCAAATGTAAACTTGAAAAAGAAAATTATGTTATGTTGTGGTTGCAAATGTATATTTGGCAGCTCACCAAATACTTGGAAAACTGAAACACTTACTCGGTTATACTATCTGTACTTTCTTGAAACTCATTAAATATAACTCATATAATACCTAACCGTCAGTCATAATACATAGCGATTTGAAAGAATTAATTATATGCGTTTGTAGAGTTGGTAAGTCACAGTATCGTTTTTTGCATTAAGACAATAGGTGAGTTGAATAAAATCTGGCAAATGCTCATACCACATGTTCATCTCTTTCATTACTCTAAGTAAACAAAAGAGCGTCACACCAGAAAGTCGAATTCCATCCTCGCCCCGCACAGGTCGGGTTTGTAAGCATATATTTATCAAAAGTGTTAGTATATATAGTGGACTTGTCAAAATTGCCAACCCAGCCTCTGTTCGCTCACGATTACTATTGATAATATAAAAAAAGCATCTTAACAAAAAAATTGTGAAGTTTCCGAATATCCACGAATGAGTTAAACTATTTGCACAAAAAATAAAAAATCCTCAAAAATCAGAAAGCGTAAACCTGATTCCCATTTCATCAAGATATTGTTAGCTCTCAATGAATAGTCCTCCAGAAGCTTTAAGCATTTACATAAAATTTATTTTATTCTCATTGACTAATTTTTCATTATAATCAGGTATTTCCTGATTTTCCAAGCATTTTCAAACAAATACATAATTTATGTTACAGTATTACTTTGAAACCATCCCTGACTGATATCGAGAATATATTGCATTATCTTATAATTGTGCAACTGGTTGAGTTCACAGAGTTGACTTGTACAAATATTTATTTCCAAATAATATACAGTATTATGTTGAAACGCCAGAGTATTGTATTTTGAGTTGCATATACCCATTTGAAATCGTTCTCGGATCAGAAAAAGAGCATTACTTCTGGATATTATTCATGAGATCTGACACTACACTTCTTAGAAAATTTGTAGGAAGGACAAGGTTGTGTTTAAGATTTGTTGAATAATAATATTAAATATTACCAGGAGTTATGCATAGGAATTCGTACCTACAGGTCCTTGGAATTCCATAGAATTCCAAGTTTACTTCAGGAAAACGTGGTTTTTTGTTTTAATTTCATATGGTTATTAAATTTATGTTATCACAAGTCCACTCGAAAAATGACATAAGTGAAATAATCATTTGGAAGTTTGATTCAACATTTTAAAATACAAATTTTATCAAGAAACCAACAAAACTGTCGATTATATCATATAAGTAGGAAAAATAAATTAATAGAGATATTTAAAAAAACTGTAAAGTGCTTTTAGTTTCATGGAATTTCCTGCAGTTCACTCCTCAAATATTATTGTTGATTTATGAATAATTTGGTTCATTCTCATACATTATACTTGAATAACTTGTTTTACAGGAAGTGCAGAATTGTTAGAGCAAATGAAAAAACAGATCGAAGGTAGAATTTGTATTGTCATGGAATCAAGAGTCAAGAAGGCATTGCAGGAAAAATTAATTGAAGGTGAGCTTGAAAACTGTGTTCTCACCCCTTTTTGCTAATCGACTTCAATGAAGTATTATTGAAAAAAATACATTAAAAATATATTTTTGAAGACAAGCTTTCCATGATAATGAAATTTTTTTTTTTTATTGTTTGACCTAGGTTATTCCGTGAGTAACAGATTCAAAAGCTTGCCGCAAATACAAGATAGGTACTATTGCGCAGCAAGCTTGTGAGTCTGTTACTCACGAAAAAACCAAGGTCAAACAATTAAAGAAATTATGTTTTCAATTTTAGTGCATTGGTATAAAAGCTTGTTTTAATTTTTTAATTTTTATTTTTATATAATTATTTTTATTCATTCATGTAAAAAAATGTTTTTGGTATAAAATTGATAATCTCCGTCCCCAAAAACCCCTCATACCAATTTTGAAAAGAATCGGACTATAATCAAAAAACTCTTCCGCCATCTTGAATTTATGAATTTTGACAAAAAATTCATGATCTCTCACCTCAACACCCCCGTATACCAATTCTGAATCTAATTGGACCCTAATCCCAAATCTCTTCGGCCATCTTGGAGTCGCCAATTTATGCACTACAATGGAAACAATTATTTCCTCAATTGTTTGACCTAGGTTATTCCGTGAGTAACAGATTCAAAAGCTTGCCGCAAATACAAAATAGGTACTATTGCGCGGCAAGCTTGTGAGTCTGTTACCCACGAAAAAACCTAGGTCAAACAATTGGAGAAATTATGTTTTCCATTTTAGTGAATTTGTATAAAAGCTTGTTTTTAATTTTTTTTATTCTTATTTTTATATAATTATTTTTATTCATTCATGTAAAAAAATGTTTTTTGTATAAAATTGATAATCTCCGACCCCAAAAACCCCTCATACCAATTTTGAAAAGAATCTGGACTATAATCACAAAACTCTTCCGTCATCTTGAATTCATGAATTTTGACAAAAAATTCATGATCTCTGACCTTAACACCCCCGTATACCAATTTTGAATCGAATCGGACCCTAATCCCAAATCTCTTCGGCATTTTGGAGTAGCCAATTATGCAAAAAAAATTTTAATTGGTTTTTAACAGATTCAAAAGTTGCCGCAAATACAAAATAGGTACTATTGCGCGGCAAGCTTGTGAGTCTGTTACTCACGAAAAAACCTAGGTCAAACAATTGGAGAAATTATATTTTTCATTCCAGTGCATTTGTATAAAAGCTTGTTCTTCTATTGTTTTTTTCTTGTATAATTATTTTCATTCATTCATGTAAAAAAATATTTTTCGTTTAAGATTGATAACATTGATAATCTCCGACCCCAAAAACCTCTCATACCAATTTTGAAAAAAATCGGACTATAATCACAGAACTCTTCCGCCATCTTGAATTTATGAATTTTGACAAAAAATTCATGATCTCTGACCTCAACACCCCCATATACCAATTTTGAATCGAATCGGACCCTAATCCCAAATCTCTTCGACCATCTTGGGGTCGCCAATTTATGCACTGAAATGGAAACAATTATTTTCTCAATTGTTTGACCTAGGTTATTCCGTGAGTAACAGATTCAAAAGCTTGCCGCAAATACAAAATGGGTACTATTGCGCGGTAAGCTTGTGAGTCCGTTACTCACGAGAAAACCTAGGTCAAACAATTGGAGAAATTCTATTTTCCATTTTAGTGCATTTGAATAAAAGCTTGTTTTTAAATTTTTTTATTTTTATTTTTATATAATTATTTTCATTTATTCATGTAAAAAAAATGTTTTTTGTATAAGATTGATAATCTCCGACCCCAAAAACCCCTCATACCAATTATGAAAAGAATCGCACCATAATCACAAAACTCTTCCGCCATCTTGAATTCATTAATTTTGACAAAAAATTCATGATCTCTGACCTCAACACCCCCGTATACCAATTTTGAATCGAATCGGACCCTAATCCCAAATCTCCTCGGCCATCTTGGAGTCGCCAATGTATGCACTAAAATGGAAACAATTATTTCCTCAATTGTTTGACCTAGGTTATTCCGTGAGTAACAGATTCAAAAGCTTGCCGCAAATACAAAATAGGTACAATTGCGCGGTAAGCTTGTGAGTCTGTTACTCACGAAGAAAACCTAGGTCAAACAATTGGAGAAATTATGTTTTCCATTTTAGTGCATTTGTATAAAAGCTTCTATTTTTTCTTTTTTTTTTATAAAATTATTTTTATTCATTCATGTAAAAAATGATTTTTGTATAAGATTGATAATCTCCGACCCCAAAAACCTCTCAACCAATTTTGAAAAAAATCGGACTATAATCACAAAACTCTTCCGCCATCCTGAAATGAAAATAGGTACTACTGCGCGGCAAGCTTGTGAGTCTGTTACTCACGAAAAAACCTAGGTCAAACAATTGGAGAAATTATGTTTTCCATTCCAAAGCATTTGTATGAAAGCTTGTTTTTTATTGTTTTTTTTTATATAATTATTTTCATTCATTCATGTAAAAAAATGTTTTTTGTATAAGATTGAGAATCTCCGACCCCAAAAACCTCTTATACCAATTTTGAAAAAAATTGGACTATAATCACAAAACTCTTCCGCCATCTTGAATTCATGAATTTTGACAAAAAATTCATGATCTCTGACCTCAACACTTCCGTATACCAATTTTGAATCGAATTGGACCCTTATCCCAATTCTCTTCGGCCATCTTGGAGTCGCCAATTTATGCACTAAAATGGAAACAATTATTTCCTCAATTGTTTGACCTAGGTTATTCCGTGAGTAACAGATTCAAAAGCTTGCCGCAAATACAAAATAGGTACTATTGCGCGGCAAGCTGTAGTCTGTTACTCACGAAAAAACCCAGGTCAAATAATCAAAGAAATTATGTTTTCCATTTTAGTGCATTTGTATAAAAGCTTGTTTTTATTTTTTTTATTTTTATATGATTATTTTTGGTCATTCATGTAAAAAAAGTTTTTTGTATGAAATTGATAATCTCCGACCCCAAAAACCCCTCATACCAATTTTGAAAAGAATCGGACTATAATCACAAAACTCTTCCGCCATTTTGAATTCATGAATTTTGACAAAAAATTCATGATCTCTGACCTCAACACCCCCATATACCAATTTTGAATCGAATCGGACCCTAATCCCAAATCTCTTCGGCCATCTTGGAGTCGCCAATGTATGCACTAAAATGGAAACAATTATTTCCTCAATTGTTTGACCTAGGTTATTCCGTGAATAACAGATCTTACGGCGAATGCAAAATAAGTATTCTTACTTGTCTTAAAAAATATTTTTTCATAATTTGTATTTAATTCTTTTAAGTTATTCATGTAATACTTATCTCATTGAATTTTGTCAAAAAATTTATAATCTCCGACCGCAAAAACCCCTCATACCAATTTTTGAATAGAATTGAACCATAATCACAAAATTCGTCCGCCATCTTAAATTCATGAGTAAATTCATGAGTTCAAAAAATTCATATTCGCGGACCCCTGAAACCTCCACACACCAATTTTGAATAGAATCGGACTATGATCTGCTATCTTGGAGCAGCCATCTTGAAGTTATGGAAATTCATAATCTTTGAAAGTATATTTTCATTAATGGATGTTTTTATATTCTATCAATTTCACTCTTAATTCTGGATATCATCAGTATCATCAGTATCATTTTCGTGAAATTTTGGTTTTTATATGGTTCAGACTCAATCATTCATAGCGGACCCAGTGAACAAGATTTAATTCTTGTGCCCGAGATGAATAATTCTCATCAATACCTCGACTAATTTCGAAAATGCTCCAATAGTTGCTAAATGGCGGCTGTTGGAAGATTTAAAAAAATTCGCAATTTTTTATTTCCATAGCCAATATCGGCAAACTATAAGTCGTTTGATAGATCTTTAATAGCTACACAACTTTTCCCGAAAAGTTTTTCTCCGAGATGTACACATAAATAAAAAAATATCATTTAATTTTACGACTGGCCACGCAATCGTTCTTCAATATCATATTCTGGTTCAGCGACCTCAAAAACCCCTATAGCATCAATTAGGGTAAAATGTTTACTCCACTATAGCCATATGTTTTGTGTATAAGCATATTATTGTTTGTTTTATTTGGATATACCTGCCTGCTGCCCTCGCTCTGGGTCAGGAGTCAAATCGAGTAGCATTCATGAATTTTTCTGCCAACGTTGGCTACAGAATGAACAAAATAGAAACTTTCAAAAAATAAAATTATTCATTTTTCGATAACTGTACATACTAACAACTTCAAATATTGCAAGCAGTTTGATACAAGGAGTGAAATCGAGTAGCGTTCACAAATTTTTCTGCCAACGGTGGCTACAGGGTGAACAAAATTAGAAACTTTCAAAAAATAAAATAATTCATTTTCTTGAAAACTATTCATACTAACAACTCCAAATATTGCAAGCAGTATAGCTGCAAATGAAAAATCAGATGCCATTAATGATTTAGATGTTGCAAAGGGCCCAGGGCCGCATGGAGATCCCTCAAAATTTATCGAAAGCTGCGGAGAATCTTTGGTAGAACCATTACATATTATCTTCAATGAGAGCCCAGTGGAAGGAACGTTTCCTAGTGAATGGAAAATAGGCCAAATTGTACCTGTTTACAAACATGGGGGTAAGAACGACATTGCCAATTATAGGCCTATATCAATTCTTTCTCATTTTGGAAAAATATTTGAATCAATTTTGACTGAAAACTTATTCTTTCAAGTTGAAAACGTTATAAATACGTAGCAGCATGGCTTTTATAAAAAAAGATCAACGCTCACCAATCTTTACCATACGTTCAAGAAATCTTTTCATCCATGGAAAAGGGTAAGTCAACTTGCGTAGTGACACTGACTTTTCGAAAGCTTTCAACGAGGTTCATCATCCAACTCTCATCGTTAAGCTTCGAAATTTTGGTATTTATGGAAACCTATCGAAGTTGCTCTCGTCATATATTGAAAATCGTAGGCAATATGTCGTCATAAATAATTCTTATTCATAAGTTTCTGAAATTTTGTTCACCCTTTAGCCAATGTTGGCAGAAAAATTTGTGAATGGTACTCGACTCTACTCCTGTGTATAAAACTGCTTACAATATCTGAAGTTGTTAGTATGTACAGTTATCGAGAAAATGAATTATTTTATTTTTTGAAAGTTTTTAATTTTCTTCACCCTATAGCCAACGTTGGCAGAAAAAATCGTGAATTCTACTCGACTCTACTCCTGTATATCAAGCTGCTTGCAATATCTGAAGTTGTTAGTATGTACAGTTATCGAGAAAATTAATTATTTTATTTTTTGAAGTTTCTAATTTTGTTCACCCTATAGCCAACGTTGGTAGAAAAAAATCGTGAATGCTACTCGACTCTACTCCTGTGTATCAAACTGCTTGCGATATCTGAAGTTGTTAGTATGTACAGTTATCGAGAAAATGAATTATTTTATTTATGTAAAGTTTTTAATTTTGTTCACCCTGTAATCCAACGTTGCCAGAAAAATTCGTGAATGCTGCACGATTCTATTCTTGTGTATAGAACTGCTTGCACTATTTTGAAGTATGTATGTTATCGAGAAAATTGAATTTTCATTTTCCATCCTGAAATCATTTATGACAGAAGATTGATTTTATTGGTACCATTCAATTATTTTCAATGCACTATATCTGTGTTCAATTTGATATTGTTAGTATGTATAGTTTCCAATGAAATCAATTATATAGGTATTCTTGAATTGTTATAACTGTTAGCAGAATATTGATCATTCGAGTTTACTAGGGTTGTTCTATATTTTTATAAAATATGAACTCGTTAACATCTTCAATTTTCAATAAAATGCATAATTTTATTCTCCTAATATGAATTATCTGGCGCTTAAAATATTCTATTTTGACCCTGTAGCGATCGATTGGTGTGAATTGTCATTCTGCAGTCAAATCATCCATCAATTCCATTCGTCATAATCTCTTTAGAAATTATCGATATTCATTGTGGTATCCCTAAAAAAAAAAGTCGACGCCAATGGACCCTCGGCAATCATCGGAACATTTAGCTGCTAACTTTGGCACACGGTACAGTTTTCGAGAAAATAATTTTTTTATCGAGTAACAACACTTTTTTACACCCTCGTAAAATCAGAACCACAAGATGTGCGTTCATGAAAAGCACACCAGTTATGAACATTTTGATGTTGTCTACTGTAGTGGAATCGTTTTCCTTGTTACCCTTACAGTTTTCGCAAAAATGATTTTTTTATTATGCATCGGTAATTATTTACATACCTCGTAAAAACGGAACCCCAAGATGTGCGTTCATAAAGTCATACAAATTATAGAAATTCAATGTTGATTACCGTAGTTGAATTGTTTTTCTTGTCACCTCCACACTTTTCGGAAAAATGATTTTTTTAGCGATTATCGTCAATTCTTTACACCCCTCGTAAATACAGAACCACAAGATGTGCGTTCTTGGGAAATCATACGAATCATAGATAATTTCATGCTGAATGCCCAATTAAAAAAATCATTTTCTCGAAAACTGTGAGGGTGACAAGGAAAACAATTCCACTGCGTTGAACATCATCAAATTCTTCATAGTTTGTATGAGTTTCGTGAACGCACATCTCATGGTTCTGATTTTACGAGGGGTGTAAAGAATTGATGTTACTCGATAAAAATATCATTTTCTCAAAAACTGTAAGGGTGACAAGAAAAACGATTCCACTACGGCGATCAGCATGGAATTCTCTATAATTTGTATGACTTTCATGAACGCACATCTTGGGGTTCTGATTTCACGAGGTATGTAAAGAATTGACGATGCATAATAAAAAAATATTTTTGCGAAAACTGTGAGGGTGACAAAGAAAACGATTTCATTACAGTAAACAACATCAATTTTTTATAACTGGTGTGATTTTCATAAACGCACATCTTGTGGTTTCGTGGTAGGAGATTATTAATCTTTTGTCAAAATTCATAAATTCAAGATGGCGGACGAGTGTTGTGATTATGGTTTGATTCGATTATAAATTGGTATGTGGGTGTTTCCGAGGTCATACCTACACTGGAGACATTGCAGTGCATTGCTTCTAGTAAGTAGTGAGGTAGTTTTTCACCATGGCCATGATTTTTTCAGTAGAAAAAACCTTCCTTGATCAAGAAATGTTTACTTCAAATACTCCTGAAGGAATAAATGTGTGTGAGAGTCCTTTAAATAATGATAACACCAATAATGTTGGTGATGAAGAAATTCCCGAACTTTTATTAGAGATGGGAACCGAGATGTTTGACTTTGAAGTATTAGATGACGGTCAGTTGATGAGTATTTCTCAGAATCTTCATGAGATCAACCCCGAAGGAAATCTGGTACAACTAAATGATGAAGCTACTATGTGTTTCAACTTCAATCCAGCTGATGATATTATTTTGGAATCTGTTGTCATCGACAATGAGAAAACCAGTACAAATGATGCTGAGGCATGTGCGAAGGAATCACATGTTACCATTAACACAATAAGTAAGTACATAATGGGTATTATCTGAGAATACGTGCAATTATAACTATTCAGTAAGGTCCGTCAAACTCTGTATTCATCATTTGTCTCGAGCTATTCCTCAAAATAAATGAAAAGCATAAAATGTACAGGGTGTAAAATTCAATAAAAAATATTTTTGATAATTCACTACTGCTGTGTACACGACGATACCAAATCGAAAATTAAAATACTGTATTTTGTGTAAAATTTTGTATATTTGAGCAAAGTGCTCTCGGCCTACGGCCATCTTCAGTGCCGTAGGCCGAAAGCGCTTTGCTTAAATATACAAAATTTTACACAAAATACAAAATTTTAATTTTAGAAAAATATTTGTATTTACTTATTTTAAATTTTACAGTTATATGCATTCAATCCTTGGACTTTATTCTGCTTCAGTTGGTTGGGACTAGTCAGTAAAAGTTTTCGTTTCGAAGCGATCAAACACAAGTTGAACTTTTGGATATACTGATCAACAATATTTTTTCAACAGAATGAATATTTGAGGTGAAAGAGTGAATTAATTATTTTTCAGATATGAATACTGAGGTGATTTGCCTGAAGAATAATATATTAGATGTGTCTACATCTAAAAGTCATAAGAAAAAATACTACTGTAGTTACTGTATGAAATTGGTAACCAACTTTGGAAGACATCTTATGACCGTTCATGCGAGTGGAGAAGAAGTGGCAGATATATCAAAATTACCTAAAGGTAAAGAGATTTCGTGTTTATCGTCAAATTTCCGAGGGTTGGCTGTTATGAATACTGTTTTTCTCCGACTGTCACTAGAGGAGCTATTTTAGTGCCTATATATAATATTCCTTATGATTTCCATGAAAAATCGAAAATAACAAAGGAAAGTTGTTATAATTTCAGATTTGGAACAATATTAAATTCCTAGCTTTCCCAAATTGAACCCATATTCATCAATATTCTCGAACATAAAGGTTATCTACTCCTGAGTCAATTTCAAGTTAATGATCTCTCCTGTAATTAGAAGCATACCCATATTAAATAAAAAAATATTAAAAATTATAAATTTATATTAATATACTTTTCCACATACCATGGCGGGCAATGTTTTGATTTTTATCAACGTGGTCAGAATATTTTCTTTAATTTTAGGTCATCCTGAAAGGCAAGGCAATATAGCTATGATCAGAAGGCAAGCTCAACACCAATATAACACAAACCCAGAAATAAATAGTGGAACATTGATTGTACGTAGAAGACCTGCTGCTATGAAAAACAGAAATAGCAATCATTATATTGCTTGCCCCAGTTGCAAAGAAATGTTCTCGAAACTTTCACTTAGATCTCACGTTGCCAAGTGTGCTTCAAAAGAAAAAGGCAAAAAAGATACATTAGTTAGAAGTAGACAAGTTCAAATGCAGGTGCATGAAATGGCAAGTTCAAGACTGGTGAAGGAGATATTGGCTTATAATAAACATGACATAGTCACTGAAGCCATTGTGTATGATGAAGTATGCATTTTGTATGGGAATAAGTTGTGTAGGAGGTATCGGGATCAACGAAATAATCATATGATTCGATCAAGGTTGAGAGAAATAGGAAAATTCATTCTTCAGTCTAAAGAAATTGATGAAACTGTGGAAAACCTACGAGACATAATTCAGCCTCAAAATTATGATACAATAGTGACAGCTATTAATAATGTGGCAGGGTTTGATGAAATGACCGGAACATATAAAGCTCCATCTACGGCATACAATTTGGGATTGCATATAAAAGAGATAACTTCATTGATCCAGACAGAAGCTATCGAAGAAGGAGACAATAAAAAACGAGATGCAGCCCGAGACTTACTGGATCTCATTAATGATGGATTCAAAACTGACATCAACAAAACAGTCGCAGAAAATCAAAGTTTTTTCACCAACGGCAGAAGATATTAGTGCTCTCAAAACATTTTTGGAAAAAGGAAGAGCTGAAGCATACCAAACTTTGGAATCTGAATTCATACACAAAGCATGGAAAGATCTGGCTGGCTACACACTCATTTCATTGCAGTTATTTAATCGAAGACGGCAGGAGAGCTAGAAAGAATTTTGACTGAAGACTTCAAATCCTCCAATTTGTTGACAAGATGATATTTTGCAAGGCGAATTCAAGGAGAGCATGAAATATTTGGCGAGAAACTATGCTCGATTTTTCATCAGAGGAAAGTTGAATCGACAAGTACCAGTCATTTTAAGTAAGGAACTTATAAATTGTATCGAGGTGTTATTGGAATATCGAGATCAATATGGTGTTCCAAAAAGTAATCCTTACTTGTTTGGGGTACCTGGGAGATCACATATTACCTTGAAAGCATGCAACCTCATGCGATATTATGCGAAGGCATGTGGTGCTCCTAATCCCACAAGATTGCGAGGAACAGAACTCCGAAAACAAATTGCTACAGCATGTTCTTTGTACAAATTGTCAGACCCGCTTGTTGAAGACATGGCAAATCACTTAGGACATCATATTGACATTCATAAAAAAAGTTATCGGCAGTCTATTGGAAGAGAGTTACCAGTAATAACAAACATTTTATTGAAGGCACTTGGTGAATATGACGAGGGTGATGAGACAATTGTTGATAGGCAGATGACTGATTCTCATAATGAAAATGAAATGCATGAAACTACAAAGACCCAAGAATGCCAAGAGGAAAATGATAGTCATGACAGTGCAATGTCTCACGAATATGACAGAACTCCTAGAATTACCACAAACCAATTGAGCCCACTTGCAAATAATCAGAGTCCTTCTGTGTCTCATTCACTCAATGATTCAGGTTTGTTCCATTAGATTTTATAAACACTCTCAGTATTCAATTTTTGCTATTTTCAAATACTCTTCTTCATGAAACGAAATAAACAAAGGCATGAAGATATCGAAAATTAACGTGAGACCTATCAGAAAGCAACTAATTTCCTGGTTCAAACTTTAAATTTTCTTAGCCTCAGACAATTTCACATCAGGATTCAAGAACCTTCATTTCATTGAGTCAGCTGATCAAAATAACTGCTTGTGTTGAAAAAGGAAATATTCTAATTGAAAATTGTAAAATATGATTTTTCCGAAATTACAAATTTAACTATCTGAATGAAAATCCAAATTTTCACTTTTGGATTATTTCTATCAAGTTAGCTAGGGGTCTTTTCACAAAATCTATCATGTGTAGTTCAACGTCCAGCGTGACCTTAGCCAGGGAAGTAGTTGTTTTCTGTTAGATATAACCGAAAAATAGCTTCGTTTTTATTGTAGATATTTTGATTTCCGGAAAAATCATATTTTTCCTTTTCATTTATAAACTCTTGATCATGTTGATATGAAATAGTCACCATGAAATGAAAATAGCATTCACTATTCACATATTAAAGAGTGTGCTTCGAGGCGTAACTTGATTGAAAAAATATAAATTCTTGATGATGTTGATATGAAATTATTCACATTATTTGAAGATTGCGCTTTGAGGCGTGACTTGATTCATTAATATGTTTTCTGTTGGAAATGAATTACAGGTAAACAAAAACGAGTGTCCTGGTCATTACCGGAGATTGAAGCCGTCAGGAAGAGTTTTGGACATTATATTGATCAAAGTATTGTACCAACCTACGATGAATGCCATAAATGTAGGGCGGAGAATCTGTGTCTACAGAAACGAACTCCTCCACAAATAAAGTCTTTCGTGGCACACCAAACGAAAAAACTTAAAAGCAACCGAAAACATTCAGGTACAGTACAAATTCAATGATGAACTGTGCTCTCAACTCTGTTTATTTTACTTTAGGTAGAAAGGCTTGGTCGCTACTTGAAAACAAACTGGTGGAAAACGAATTTGCAGTCTTCTTGAAAACAAAAAACTGCCCTCATTGGAAAAATGTCGGGAGGTGATAGCTGCTCATCCCGAATTAATTGGCAGAAAACCAGAAACTTTGAAAGCATTTATTAATAATATCAACAAGAAGGCACCAAAATAAGTTATCAGACATAATAATAAGAAAGTGGAAAAATGAATTTAAAAGGGTATACAGGGTTATTTTTCAAAAAGGGCTCATCTTGAATATCTTTGAAGATAAAGTGACAAAGAAACATCTTCAGCAATTCAACAATGTTTTCGTTTTATACAGCGTTAATCGAAAAACGTTGAGATCCATATCTTTTGAAGATTGTTTTTAACCGACGAAACCAAAGGAGGAGGTTCTCTAGTCAACGCGTATATTGTTTTTTATCACGCATAACTTTTACTGAGACGTCCGATTTCGATAATTCAGTGGATAGGGTGTACTTCGAAGTTGGTCCCAGATGAAATCCACCCCTAAGGGTAGCAAAATGAAGGATATTGATCACTCACCCTCTGAATTATGGTCCGTTAACCGATTCTATCAGGCATAACTTTGTACGGCATAACTCTAGTACTGGGTTCTTCGATTTGGATGATTTTTTTATTAGATAGGGTATACCTCATAGTTGATCATATTTGGATTTCGAATGGAATTATCCACCTTACGGGTAGAAAAATAGGAAATAATTGATTTTCACTTGTGAACATTCGCACACATATGTAGTTGACAATGACAGTCGCTAATGTCATTATTTTTTTCTCCACATCCGTCACAATTATTATATTTATGAGGATGAATGATATACAAAGTAATGGAATAAATTAACCAGAAAACAAAAATAATTTTATCACAACAAATAGTAAAAGTAGATAATCATATTATTTAACTGGTAATAGTTGAAGTAAGGTGGGTAAGTAAGTATTTTGGAAGTAATCAAAAAAACAAGTAGGTAGTAATTAGTAGATTTCAGCCACAAAAAAATTAAAAATAAAAACTTTTTAACAAAAAATTAAACCGACGAAATACGGAACAGAAAAGTAAAAAATAAAATAAACCTTCTTCAATCAACGAAGAATGTCACCGCGCAACTCGATGCCATCATTTTACGCCTTATCTAATTTATTTGCTTGTTTGTTTGGCGCCGACTCAAAATTAGTTACTTACATTAGTTTAGGAGCTTAGTTATTGAGACTAAGAAGGTTTATTTATTTTTTACTTTTCAGTTCCGTATTTCGGCGGTTTATTTTTTTGTTAAAAAGTTTTTTGTTTTTGAATCCCTTAGGATATGTCTTATGTCATTTGCCATATATACTTTTTATTGTACCTGATAATAATAAATAATTCTATTTGGTTTTCCAGATCAACATCATATGATAGGATATGTCAAATGTTTATAAATAAATAATGGATGTTTCGATGAGGCGTAATGGAGTGACATATTTTGCCAGGGAATATCCAGTAAATATTCCTATATTTCAATTCACCGTTTCATTGAATTTCTGATGAATATTTGTTTTCAAAATTCTGATTACGTTACTAAATTATTAAAGGACCTCTAATTGCATACTCGATTAAAATTACATCTAGTGTTGATTTGTTAAGAAGGATAATTCTGATAAATGGAAGTCTACAAAATTACCATTATCAGCCATACTCCAAATTATAAATGAAATTTACCGTGTTCGCTACATCATACCCAACTCATTAATTTTGTTTATCTGTAACTAACTTTCTCGAGTGAAAGATTATGATAATACAAATATTTTTCATATGATCAACCAGTATCGAAAAAGTTACTAAAAGTTTTTTTTGCGATGTTGAAGAAATGTGTATTTGTACGTATTGTCATAATCACCTCACCCCAGAAATGGTTCAACATATATAGAGGAAAAAAGAGAAAAGATAAAAAAATAAAAGAGAAGAAAAACTCTTCATTAATTATGAATGCACTTAGCTTAAGAATATTCATCAGAGAGTTTACAAATTTCTGAGGCTTGGAATATTTCCGCTGTTGAATAGGAGAATCAAGTCATCGAGAGCATCGGTCTCTCATAATGTCAATTACTGCTCTTATTGCTTGACTAGCTAAAGAGGAAGATGATGACGAAAATTCTACTCCCAAATAACTGAAACTTCTTACTACTTCAATCAACTGTTTTTCATGATACACATATTTTTATTAAATATATGATCACATGCCTTAAACTGAATGCGCAATTCATTTTGATTATTCAGGTTTCTGAACGTTTTTGTAATTTGGTTTTTCATTGTTTTAATACATAAAGTAGGGCTACTTTTGAGGTACACAATGATTAAAGTGTCGTGAACTTGCCGATTTGTATCATTCAATTGTTAGCATTATTCAATCATTTTCTTAGATTAAATAATTCTGTGGAAGTACATATAACATCAGTTTTCTGGTATTTTTACAAATGCATTTGTAAAATGTTTTCAATCAATTTGTTGTGTTTTCACAAATCCTATTTGTCAAATATTATTCACCTTTTTTTAGCGGAGGTGAAGAAAACCCTTTATGGGGACGCTATGCGCCTTGAATCTCATAGTGTACTGTGGAGAGTCTCCCTTTCGGACATACCCACTAAAAACTTCACCCTCTAGGCTCGTCTGACTATTGTCTCAGGTGACACGTAGGCCTATTGGCATTGTATCTTGTTATTCACTTTTACACATGTAATGTTTCGTGTTTTCACGAATGTATTTTACCCGATTTTCTGTATTTTGGCAATTGCAAATTCAAGATTTTCTGTTTTTTTTTTCACAGATGTAATTTAATGAATGTTTTGTATTTTCACAAAAAATATTGTTCAACCAATTTTCTGTATTTTGACAAATGTAATTTCTTGAATATTTTGTATTTTCACGAAAGTAGTTTCAACCATTCTCTGTATTTTGGCAGTTGCAATTTCAAGAATTTTCTGTATTTCCATAGATGTAATTTCATGAATGTTTTATTTTTTCACGAATGTAGTTCAACCAATTTCATGTACCTACTACGACAAATGTCATTTCAAAAATATTCTGTAATTTTACATAAAGTTCTGTATTTTAATAAATGTTATTTCATAAAGATTCTGTATTTTGAAAGAAGTTATTTCATGATCATTCCACGTTATTGGAAAAAACTTTGAAAATCTATATACGTTTCATCTAAAAAGTGTATTCCTAGTTTTTGATTGAATTCTCGTACTAATAAATTTGAAGTATTTTTCAAATATGTTGAAGAATCAAAATTTGTTGCTTATATTATAATAGTAACATCAAAAATAAATAAAAACTTGACACATAATATATTATGGACTGATACCACCTTATGTGTCGAATAAACATCAAGGAATAGTTCTTCAGCTAATCTCTTTTTTTTATTGTACACTTTCATATATTTGAGCGATTTAACGATGGTTTTATACCTTTCGAATGAAAAAAAATCCAGTTCATCCTGGAAATTATCTTTCATTTGAAAGATACAATAGAAAAAATTCAGCTGACGAACTTATACTTTACATTTTTTTAAACTCATCCTTGATGCATAGATTGATATTAGAAAAACTACAGAACATGAAATGAAATTTGAATCATCAGTCAGATAACCTCAGTCTGATCTAGGAACTCCAAATTCACTACAAATTACCAATACTTCCTAAAATACCATTGTTATTAGATTAGATGTTATTAAATTTTTCAACATATGTCTATGTAATCAGCAACTTCTTGTGATTTCCACGATCATTGCAAAATGGATATCTCCACACTGGAATTATAGTCCTCATGATAACTCAATTAATAATTCATGCATATAAGTAAAAGTGACAAACACAAAATAAGTGGAGTGATTAGTAATTCAACTACCTATCTAAAAAATTTCAAAACCAAAAATTTTACTAACCTTTAAAAATTTACAATAATGTGCTGCCACTTTGGCATAGTTTGGTTTCGCTTACTTCTGAGTTTTGATAAATTTGTTTACATTGTACATAGTACCTATTTTCTTCTTGAAACCCCAATTAATTGAATACTGAGTCAGGGTTGAAACACTTTCCAGTATTATCATTTCACAATCTGCAAGGATATTCTGTCGAAATTCAGTACCATTTATCATTATTATAGTTAAAAAAACACGCTCTATTTTCACAACATGGACTAAAAAGTAAAAAATAAATTTCAATATAATTATTCAAATATAAAGAAGCGTGGGTTCTCTTGATCTATATTTTTATATTGCAATACTTGGCGTTCAAGAGCTGAAGAAACCTTATGTCGAGCACCCCACGCATTTTTCCATTTGAGTATTATTATATTTAAAATTATTTTTTGTTTTCAGTCCTTGTTGAAAGTAAAAAATTTTGTTTTGTTTTTTAAACTATATTTTTTTAGTCTTACATGTGCATTTTTCCGAACAAAAAAGGACAGAACGCGACTCGTTCTTGAACACTTTGAATGTTATCTGATGATCGTTCAAGATTTTTGCAAATGTGGAAAATTTCAAGTAAAAAACCGACCCGAATGGAATCGGTCCATAATCACAAACTCGTCCGCAATCTTGGAGCCGCCATCTTGATTTTATGAGTTGTGAAAAATTATAAACCCCAATCTCGAAAATCTCCACATACTAATTTTGAATCGAATCGGACCATAAACATAAAACCCGTCCGGCATATTGGAGCCGCCATTTTGATTTCATTTTGACAAAGAATTCATAATCTCCGACCCCAAAAACCCCCACATAAGTACCAATTTTGAATTGAATCTGACTATAATCACAAAGCTCGTCCCCCATTTTGGAGCCCCATCTTGAAATTATGTTTTGACAAAAACACGTACCCCATAGACCTTTTCGAAAATTACTTGAATGTATGCAACATATTTTACAGACGCCTACGTCTAACTGAAATTAGTAGGTATTTTGACATTTTGTAGTTGTTATTTTTTGTAATTATGATAAAAAGGGAAGATTTGGAGGTGAAAAAAAAAGAAAACATAAGAAGAATATTTAGGAAATAATCTGATCGAATATAAGTCGACCGTCGTTTATTGAATCAAATAAATGTTTAATTTTCACGCATAAAATTTTGTTTCAGAACTCATCTCGTTAAATTTAGAGAATTATGTTCAAAGAATAAAACCCTCAAATTGAAATTTTCAGGTTTTATTTAGAACATAAATCTACAAATTTAACGAGTTGAATTTTCGAACAACTGTTTTCGTGCAAATCGATGAAGACTGATTACTTGAGTAATATGTAAAAAAGATACACTGTTGTCAATCATTTGCTAAATTACCAAACGAACAGGCCTAAGTACTAATGATCGATTCAATCCAAGATTTCAAAATATTACTAAATGATATATTGAATATACCTGTCATTGAATAATACCCCCTCATGGACTTCAAGTCTACGCCCTCCATACTGTAGCCGAATTCGACAATGGGAATGAATATTGTTTGTAGCCGAAGATGACTATACACATCTAAAAGTTTTTCCATATACCGTATATCGAGCGGTATAAACATATACTGTATAAGTTTATACTGAGTTCAAAGTTGTACATATATATATATATATATATATATATATATATAATAGGTTTTAGTCTATTCAATTGAAGACTAATTCAAATATCTTTTCTGCTGAAGATACTGATGAGTGATGCTTTCAGATATACAGAACAGTTTTTCAGAAATTAATACAATTTTTCGAAAAATGGGGGTAAAATGCCAGATTTAATTTCCACAATTTTTTGTTAACAACTTTGACAATATTGTCTGAAGAAACTATAACCATGTGGAGTGGAAATGTATCACAAGAAATTGAGCATTTTGTCCAGACTCTGAAATGGTAGATAACTTTTTCATAATTATTTTTGGAAGGGGTGGTATTTCGATTATATTAGAGTGGGGTGTTACTCTGAGCCAAAATCAACTCTAACGACTTTGTCGATAATGTGTTTTATTTTTATCCTATCAGGATGAAATGATGAAATAATAATGAGTATTAACGAATCAATTGCTTAGAAGCATTCAATGAAAGGTAAAAAAGTAAATACTGATTGAACGTTTTCTTTAATTAACAAACAATGTAAACCACAATATCGATTAGTCGACATCGCACTGAATAATATTACAATAAATGTTCGAATTGTTTTCCATCATATTTCATGCAGATACGACATCTTCTCAAGAAGGACCTTTTCAAATGCGTTATAGCCCCCGAATCAGCGATTCTCTGAGCGGCAGTCTCAATTGTTCCACGTCAGGTATAGGTGTGGCGTAAATTAGTTCTTTAAAATTTCCCCAGTAGAAAAAATCCAATGGATTTAAGTCAGGTGACCTGGGCGGCCACGGGATTGGACCACGGCGTCCTATCCATCGTCGTGGGTACATTTGATTCAAATATTGCCGAACTCGTACGTCATAATGCGCCGGGCAGCCATCATTTTGAAGCCACATTATTTGTCTTAGTACTGAAGGTAAATTCAGATAAATGTTGCCATTCAAAGTTTGTGGCAACTCGTAAGGGCCGATTACTTCGTCATTTGAAATTCCCGTCCATAAGTTTATCTTGAACTGTTGTTGTGATCTGTCCTCTCTCATCAAATTTGGATTTTCTAGGCTATAACTGTGTAAGTTATGCATATTCGTATATCCATCTCGTTTGCATGAAGATTCATCTGACCACAGGATTTTCTTAAAAAAATTTGGATCCTCACGGTTTCTTCGTAACATTTCACGGCAGAATCGTACTCTTACCGGGTAGTCCCTCCTGAGTAATGCTTGGACGCGACGCACATGGTATGGATGATATTGGTAACGTTTTATAATGGAATGAGTCGTAGATTTCGGAATACCCGTTCGTCGTTCGATTTCTCTTACAGAAATACTTGGGTCTTCATCAATTTCTTGCAGTACTCCTTCATCATAATTGTGGTGCGGTCTACCTTCGCCACCTCGATTTCCAGGGATTCTGCCTTCCAAATAAGTGTTGTGAACTCTTATGAAAACACAAGAACTTGGATGTGATGCATTTGGATATCGTTCTGCATAAAGCGCAGCTGCAGCAGTAGCACTACCTCTACATTCACCATAAATGTAGTGCATTTACGCATATTCTCGGGGAGTATGACGTGTGTACGGCATGATGATGAAATAAATACTGCCGGATGAAACAAAATGAGTACCTATATTTCTTATCTTCAATACACAATAAAAACAAAAAGTGGAAAAGAAGTCTGGAAAAGAAAGATGCGCAAAAAAATTGTGTTTAGCAATGTATCTGTGGATCTCTGAAACTTCGTTGGAATCTGGAGACAATTGCGACATTTTTTACAAGAATTCGTGTAATAATCGGTGCCATGTCGAATAATCGACCATTTAATTTGGATATTGATTTTATTAGGCTGATTACATAAAAAGTCCATTTTGTGAACATACTCTTTAATGCTATCAAGCAATTCATTCGTTATTATTAATAACCATTTCCACTTTTCATCTTGGTAAAATCAAAACAAAACACTTTTTGGGCGAAAGTATAAAAGTTGATGGAAGCCTAGAATGAAACCACACTCTAATTCAAGGGAAATATCACTCCCTCCAAAAATAATTTCAGTACGTTTTATACCATGTTAGAGTCTGGACAAAATGGGCATCCTTTTGTAATGAATATCCTCCTTCACGTGGTAATGTTTTTTTCAGACAATAATGTCAAACTTTTGTTAATAAAAATTGGTGGGATTCAAATCTGGCATTTTACCTCTATTTCTTGAAAAAATTTATCATTTACTGAAAAACTGTTTTATACGTCTGAAAGCATTACTCATCATCAATCTTCAGCAGCACAGATATTTGAATTAGTCTCAATTTGTAGACATAGCACTCAAAAATCCGAGGTGAGGTAGCGATTTTCTAGAAATTAATAAAATTCCCATTATCTCAATAACGGTGAGATTTTTACTGAGGTGAAATTTTGATATTCTGAACAGTCATGACCTGGTCTATCACCAGTGCCACTATTGTACAAGGTTTACCGAACACCCTGTATATATATATATATATATATATATATATATATATATATATATATATATATATATATATATATATATATATATATATATATATATACAAAGTGGCCACTTTTTTAATGGGATTGTATTGGTAACTTTCAAACCATAAGAGTTAGAAGGTCGGTCAAATGGAGAAAAAGTTGCATTCATAGAAGCATTGTCAAGCAGTTCAAACAAATCGGGATTATCAGTGCCGGTTATTGAGATATCATAAGAAAAGTAAATTCTGTCATTTTGATTTTTCTATTTTTCCCACTTTATTTTGAATATTATCGAAAAATGTCACGGAAGTTTTTTATTCGACACTGAATTTTCCTCAATTTGACATAATCAGATTTCGTATCCAACGTCTCGTACGCTCTGGGCCACCCTCAACCTATTTTTTTTCAAAACGGACCTGCATATTTTATGACACTTTTCGAAATAACTTTTAACGCTGAATTCAACAATATGTCATTCAAAGTTGATTTTCAGGTGACTTTGACCCTTATCCAAATTTCTTTGGGTCGGATCTGTATTACATTTAGGTACCTTTAGTTTAATTAACAACATACAATACATTTCGATAAAAAAATCAACTTACTCATCTTCAACTGAATGGAACGTAACAGAATCAAATCAAGAAACAAGTAATAATTATTTACAAATTTCAAGAGGTGAAAAACCTAATTCATAATAATTAAACGAAACTATCATTTAATGAAACAAAAATCAAATGATTATTCGAAAGTGAATGATGAACATTAATGAAGTAAGTGTTCGAAATGTCCACCATTTTGTAAAATGCACTTTGCGGTTCTGGAACCCATACTTCTTATACATTTGATTATTTCGTCTCCTTGAATACCTTCCAATACATTCTCAATCTTTTCGCGAAGAATCTCTATTGCCGGTTTCGTAGTATCATAAATTTTATTTTTGAGATATCCCCACAAATAAAAATCCAGCGGATTCAAATCCGGAGATCTGGCAGGCCATGCTACTGGACCTCTTGTTCCAATCCATGAATCGGGAAAAGTTCGATTTAGATAGTCTATGACTATTCTTGAGTTGTGTGGACCACATCCGTCTTGTTGGAACCATGGACTATTACGCCAATACCGTATAGAAAGATCATCCAACATTTCTTCTATAATTTCTACATATTTTGCTCCGGTTAGGTTGCCGTCAATAAAATAGGGTCCCAGTTATTTATTATTCAACAAACTGCACCATATGTTCAGAGAAAAACGATATTGATGTCTAACTTCATGAATCAAGTGAGGATTTTCTGTGGCATAAAAATGTTTGTTCCTTCGATTGAACATGCCAGAATTTGTGAATGTCGTTTCGTCTCCCCAAATGATATTGTGCGCAAAATTGTTGTTATTCCGCACCTTCCGTTGAAACCAATTACAGAATTGCAACCTTCTCTCAGGATCATTGCGATATAGTTTTTGCACGGCTTGGTATTTATAGTCATGGTATCCGTGTCTCTTGAGTATTTTATTAACAGCACTTTTTGATGAATTGCATTCACTGGCCATAGTTCTCGATCCTATTCCTGGATTCATTCGAATTTGGGCCAGAACATTGATGTCATTGATAGGCTCGTTTCGTCGTACATAAGGACCTCTAGGTTTGATGAACGAATTATGTGCAAGTAACGTTGTAGATAAACGTCGAAACATTTTAATATTTGGTGTGTTCTTTCAGGATATAATTCACCATACCTTTGTTGTGCTTTGAACGAATTTATATCTAGTTTTATGTACACTTCGTACATATCTCTCTTCTCTTCATTTGTGTATCTTACGCGAATACAATGATTTTAAATTTGAATACCAAGCCTTGCAAAAATTATATCGTAATGATCTCAAAATAAAGTTCGATTCTGTAATTTGTTTCAACGGAACAAATGACAAGTCCAACAATAATGATTCCTCGCGAGAAGATTGAGAATGTATTGGAAGGTATTCAAGGAGACGAAATAAGCAAATGTATAAGAAGTATGGGTTCCAGAACCGCAAAGTGCATTTTACAAAATGGTGGACATTTCGAACACTTACTTCAACTTCATTAATGTTCATCCTATTTACTTTCGAATAATCATTTGATTTTTCTTTCATTAAATGATAGTTTCGATTAATTATTATGAATTAGGTTTTTCACCTCTTGAAATTTGTAAATAATTATTACTTGTTTCTTGCTTTGATTCTGTTACGTTCCATTCAGTTGGAAATGGGTAGGCTGATTTTCTTATCGAAATATATTGCATGTTGTTAATTGAACTAAAGGTACCTAAATGTAATACAGATCCGACCCAAAGAAATTTGGATAAGGGTCAAATTCACCTGAAAATCAACTTTGAATATATCGTTGAATTCAGCGTTGAAAGTTATTTCGAAAAGTGTCATAAAATATGCAGGTCCGTATTGAAAAAAATGAAGTTGAGGGTGGCCCAGAGCGTACGAAACGTTGGATACAAAATCTGGTTATGTCAGAATGAGGATAATTTACTTTCGAATAAAAAACCCGCGTGACATTTTATGATAATATCCGAAATAAAGTGGGAAAAAAGGAAAAATTAAAATGACAGAATTTACTTTTCTTATGATATCTCAATAACCGGCCCTGATAATTTCGATTTGTTTGAACTGCTTGAGAATGCTTCTATGAATGCAACTTCCTCTCCATTTGACCAACCTTCTAACTCTTATGGTTTAAAAGTTACCAATACAATCCCATTAAAAAAGTGGCCACTCTGTATACATCGAATATATTCTGCCAATATATTATTATTATTATATCCATACATATATATAAATATATAATATATTGTTCATACTCAAAAAAATATGTATGAATAAAATGAGTGTATATAGATTTCGATTTTCATGCATTATACAGAAAAACTCTGAATGAAATGATGGCAGCTCTGTGTCATCACTTCATTCGATGTTTTTCTGAATTGGATAGGGATCAGTCCAGACAAGTTCAGACTTGTCTATACTTGTCTGAACAAGTCAGAAACGATGACGTCATCCATTTCTCAACCTCGATCATCAGCGTTCCCTTGTGTGAGTGACATAACCTCACTTTTAGATAAAACATAACCTCAAAATTCAAATGAGGTGGGGATTCTAACCTTACTTTTTTCCAAACAACCTCACTTTTACATTGAAAATAGAAACTTATTTCAACACAAATGAAGCATTTAATCAAAATTGCCATTCCTCAAAGAACAAGTTTGAAACGAATCTGTTTACGATTCTGAGGAATAGTTGACGTCACACAAATTCATATCTCAAAATTTTTGCGGTTCCTGCCATTGTTCAAGTCAAGTCCTTGACTATGATGGGGGCATCGTATTGGCTTTGAGACTAACATTCCGAACATAGCTTTCTGAATTGTTCGAAAGTCATGTCAGGGGAAACGTGCTAATCGAAAACGTGTCCCAAGTTGATTTCGTCCTGTTTGAAGAGCGCAATCATATTGCAATTATCACGTATCAGCTGTTTGGGTACTTTCGAATAAGTCTGACAGAAATAGATAGTGTGTGATGTGTTTGTGTCTGCACATTGAGGAATATTCCACATCGTCAAGGATGAATATAGAGTGAAATCGAGCATCTACCATAGGGATGATTTCATAGTTCTCTGTATGGGAAATAGCCAACATTTTCCACACCGCTCAGCGCTTCTTCGAGGAATTGATACTTGGGCTGATACAAGGATTTCAAATAAACGTAGACATTTGCGAATTTGAGGCGTTGTCATTCGCCAACAACGACATCACAAGGTTCGTTTTTCCTGATCCGCTAGGACCACAGATAAGGGCTCGGAAGGAATTTGGCAATAGGCTGCCATGTTTACTTCTCCCTCCATCGTCACCGCCGCCTCTAGGCCCCACTTCGTGTACGTCAAAGTTCTCGATGGGAAGCGTGTGCTCTTGCTGAACGATCTACATCTTCTGATTGCAATCTACAGGGTGATCGTCATTTATATTCTCTTGGCTAGTTGTCCTTTTCAGTCCTTTGACCTTATTTGATCTCCATTTCCTCTGCGGTGGAAATAATTCGGAAATTATTTCTATGTATTTCCATGACTTGTTTGCGTTAATTTTTTCATCGGAACTTTTGTTTGCATTGGTGGGTATCGAAATCGTTTCATAGTTGAGTATATCTTGTTCTGTGGAATTTATGGGCTGCTTCTTGGTCAGAAGTTCCTTCAAAGTTTCTGACACTTCAAAAGTTTCTCTGCCGAGTCTCAATGATCCACCTTCGATTACTCCAGACTTCGTGCCCATGAATAATCCCAATCCGTTCAGATGGATGCCGTAACAGTCGGTATCAGGTAGCGGCATGGACATGTTTACGTTCCGGAGTCCCGAATATAACTGTCACTCGCTGCCACATCAATAATATTCATCAACATGTTCTAGTTGCCCAACACAACACAACCAACACGTTCTAGTTGCCCAACACAACACAACCAGCACCTTCTAGTTGCCCAACACAACACAACCAATATACCTTCATACATATAAAATATGAGGATACACCATCACCCCATCGAACCACAGCTGAAATTTATATAACTATTTATGTCATCGCTGTGACGTTAGTAGTTGCCCAATACAACACAACCAACATGTTCTAGTTGCCCAACACAACCAACATTTAGTTGCCCAACACAACCAACACGTTCTAGTTGCCCAACACAACCCAACCACCCCACATACACTTCCATATACCTTCATACATATAAAATATGAGCATACACCACTATATCATCAAACATCGTGGTGACGTCAGTCTTCATGTTGGTGTTCGAGGGTCAGCCGTAAATAATATCGGGATCGTTCAATGTTCAGGGATCGTTCAACGTTCACCCTTTCACGGAATTCTTCCATAGAAATGCCATCTCCATGATAATGATGTTGGTATCCGCGAGACAGGACGATACGGACAAATTGAATTTTCAGAGTATTGGAGGATAATATTCGAGGGTCAGTGGTGAATAATATCAGAATCGTTCAATGTTCGAAAATCACCCAACGTTCGCCTCTCTTTCGAAATTCTTTTATAGAAATGCCATCTCTATGATAATGATGTTGGTATCCGCGAGACAGGACGATCCGGACAAATTGAATTCTTAGAGTATTGAAGGACAATATTGGAAGGCCAGTCGTAATTAATATCAGAATAGAGGATGTTCGAGGATTGTCCATCGTTTGCCTCTCTTACGAAATTCTTTCATACAAATGCCATCTCCATGATGATGATGTTGGTATCCGCGAGACAGAAAGATAAGGGAAAATTGAATTTTTAGAGTATTGGAGGAGGATGAATCTTCAGACGAACGTTGGGCTATCCCCCGTACTCTCTCAAAAATATCGTCAGTTCGAAAATTTTATATATGTTTTTGTATTTACCCTGTATAATTTGACGTTCATTCGTTCGTGCCAATGATGTTATTATGTTATGGGTAAAAAAGGTATTGGTCAAACGTCAGCCTTCCAGTTTATACTAATAAATTACGGTTATAATAACTCGAGTCTTTAAAAATGGATGTTCCGCAAGGATCTGATTAATTTTTTCATTATTTTTTTGTTTAAATCATCTTGGACTCTTCTGGCATTTCTTGTTGTTGTTGCTCAGCTCCAGCCATGCTGGTTGGGCGGGTTGGTTACCACCTTGACCCATTTTGATAATTTTTCCTAGATCTAGAGAATAATCCCTATCTCCATCTCTCTCTAACACACTTGCTCTTATGGGAGTTTCCTGTAGGATTATGAAAGAGTTCCCTAGATTTCAGGTACTTTGGCGAAAAAAAAATTATATTATGTTCCCCCAGATCTCTTCAGGCTAATAGTCACTCAACATTTGTCGCAAGCCATATGAATGGTTCTCGTTATATACTTTGTCGTATGCATATGATTGTAAGCCGAAATAGCTCAGTTGGCAGAGCGTTAGACTCATAATCAGACAGACAGACAGATTTATTAAAATCACCAATTTAAAAGACATAAAAGCTGTGGAAAAATCGATGAGACTAGCATTTCTCATGTATTCATAATGTTGTAAGTATGCTTTCATCTCCTGCATATTTGTGATATTCACACATGTTACTGAGGTAACGAATAGCAACAATTTAGTCATCACCATTTTAAACACTAATACATCTTCTGTCCAATATTTATTGAACCTTTTGATATGAACTCTACGCATGCGTGGAATGATATAAAGTATATTGGATTTACTATCAGTGAATTCGTGATGTTGAAAATTTCAACGAATTAATGGATCGCCTCCATTCACTCGGAAACCTGTATTCATGCTGTTGAAATAAAAAGAGGCAAAATTATCCATTGAGTGCTTCCTCCATCATCTTTATTGTTCCAAATGGTAGACCTATTAGGAAAATCGAATTTCTTAGACCTATTAGTTATCGATATTTAAGATTCATTCTAAATAACGATAATCGGTGGGATTCCGAAGGTTTATACCTTATAACGAGGCCGTACACACTTCCAGTCTTTTGTAAGATCTCCTCCTGGGATTGGCCATGGAAAACGATGTGTTTGTGTAGGTTTTTTCGCATTACGTCAACATGAGGACTGACGTCACAGTAACATCACTCTTTCACCAGAGATTGAATTGAAGTTAAGGTTGAGTTGAGTTGGGTTGAATTGGGTTGGGTTGGGTCTCTCGTACGATGAATGTCGTACAATCTCACTCAGTGATAAGTCTTCCATTATGCAGTCGTGACTTATGGTGTGATTATTTTCAATTTAGATTTCCACATTCACTGTGGATGACTTTAGAAAATCCGATCTCCTCGAGCAGTCTATGACGAAAACAAGGGATTTTCTCTGTTCAGTTTTTCAAGATGCATGAGCAAATTTTGAAACTGTAAAACATGCGTGATTCATATGGGATATCGTAAGTCGAAATAGTTCAGTTGAGAGAGCGATGGACTGAAGATCTGGCGGTCCCTGGTTCGAACCCAGGTTCCGACATTTTCCGTTTTTTGTCAAACTTCGCATGATATACATGAATACTTTTCATATTCACGTTCTCCAGTCGAAGTTGTCTTGTTAGAGTACTCGCACCCTTCTGTATCTCACCCCATAACAAAGTTAGCTCCTAGTGCCCTTCTGTCATCGAAAAATGCTCAATTATGAATCTTGGCATCGAGACGAATCCATTGACACCGAAATTCCCCTTATCGCATCAAAATCAGTGGTCACTTCTGGTTTATGAGATTTTTATGGATTTGGACTCTGTTCGATGTGGCCAATCCAAACTGAGCATTAGTTTTCTTCCATCTCTATTTTCAACAGACCGGAAGTGCTTATTTTTCGATGATTCGGATAGATCCGAAACTTCGATATTTATGTTTTACTTCGAAGACAAGTGACATTCATGTTGAATTCACCCAATAGCGTTCCTGTCCTACGCTTCACCTCCAATATGGCCGTCTACACCCCACTGACCAATAACACGTTACCCACAATGGCCGCGGACCCGGACACTAGCGCCCTCCAGTGACACCAGCGGCTAAATCATAACGTAGTGGGTTGGACTGCATTTTCCAATGTCGAAAAGGCCAAGGAAGCTGAATTCGTCATTGAAAGAGATACAGCGATGTGCGGCTGAACAAAATCCATTTTTTTCTGAGTTGAATCAAATTCTAATATATTCAGATCCTTATTCAATATGACAGTGAACACCGGAAATAACACTTCTTGTCACAAAGTGCAGATTCCCCATTGTTTATAATAACTTTCATTATCATCGAAAACAGGTTATAGCTTCCGGCCATACTGATAACGCTTGGTCACGTATGCATGACGGTTGGGAGGGAAAAACGTTTCAAATAGCAAAAGCGTCAGTTATCAATCAGCGCTTCGACCGACTATCAGTGTACTCATTTCGAATACCAGTTCTCGTGCTATTCATCAACACTTTTTCGTGCCTGGGTTCAACTATCATAAAAGTAAGTACATTTTCTTATTCTTCAGTGCTTTATTCTCCAGTGTGTTCTTTTTTTATTCAAAAGTGCATTATTTTAATGTGTAGTGTCTCTTTTTTCAATACTGCATACAATCTACCAACCTTCATAAGGAATATCCAGCCAAGTGTTCAATTATTTTTTCAAATTCTTTCAAAAGTTGTTTGTTTTAATGTCGGTGTGAACTCAACAGAAAATTTGCTGCCAACTCACCCACTTTCCTGAACTCTGAATCTATGATGATGATATATCAGTCTGGCATGTTTCATATTTAGATACCTATATAATTCGTGGACCTGATCAAAGTTTAATTTCCTGAAGAACATTGCTTCTAGAGTACTCCTATGCTGATTCCTATCGTTTCGACGCAAGTACATTGAGACGGATCAATAATACGTAGAACATTGAATTTTCTCTTCTCAGAGTACCAACATGTTGAGATATCACGAAGTTACCTCCTACTGCAATTTCGGCACCGGAAAATGTTTGATTAGGTATCTTGAGATCCATACGAATCCAATGATACCGAAATTATCGAAATCGAATTTTGGTGACCTGGCGGTCGCGGGTTCAAAACCTCAATTTAATTTTTTTTTTATCAATATGGACTGTCTTCGATGCGACCAATACGAATTGAGCATTTGTTTCGTTATTTCATGTAATTTTCGGCTATCAAATAGCGATTTATTGTTCTACGATAAAGTTGGAGGGCAGATCTTGATGAATTTAGAATCTATGGGTGTTCTCCTCTCATTTAACACCTCCTTTGCTATGATAGGACTAAAACAAATTCTTTAATTTTTTAAATCGATTTTCAAGTGCTAAAATGGCTCAAGTACATCGATTCACATTGCCTCGTTAAAAATCAGCTGAATCGGAGACATTGACTTTTTTGGCACACCCTGTATACGAAATGTATATGAATTCGTGTATTTCATGGTAATTTGAGCCACTCTGTATATTTGATATTTGTTTTTTTCTTTCCAATGACCGTCAACCATGTTTTTTTTCTCTCCCATGGGGGGCGGTTATGTTTTTTTCTTTCAACAGACCGTCTTCTTTTCTCTCCAATGACAGGTGGCCATGTTTTTTTTCACTATGACAGGCGGCTATGTTTTTTTCTCACAAAGCGGCCATGTTTTTTTCTCCTACAATGTGGCCATTTTTTTTCCGATGAGAGGCGGACATGTTTTTTCCGATGACAGGCAGCTATATCTTTCATCAAACGATGTCGGGTATGTTTTCTCTTCTTACAGAGCGGTCATGTTTTTTTCTCTTACAAAGCGGCCATGTTTTTTCAATGACAGGCGTCCATGTTTTTTTCGATGACAGGCGGTCATGTTTTTTTTCTTACAAAGCGGCTTTGTTTTTTTTTTAAAAGGGCCTTGTTTTTTCTCTTACAAAGCGGCCATGTTTTTTCCGATGACAGGCGGCCATGTTCTTTCTTCGAATGATGTCGGCCATGTTTTTTCTCTCTCAACTGCCACGGAGACACCCTGTATATCTTTACGCTCTACACACTCTTATATATATATATATATATATATATATATATATATATATATCTCTCTCTCTCTCTCTCTTGTCCGAAAGGAACCCAACGAGGTGGGCCAACCCCATCAAATTTCAGGCCCAACCCTCGCATTCACACTTACTGGCAGGGCCAACTCTGCACCCCACTAGCAGGGCAACCTCCAAATTTTAGGACCTTGCATCCGCACCCCACTGCCAGGATCATCCCCCGAATTTTCCCACGGTCCAAAGCGACGGGCCTCCTCTCAAATTTTCCCACGGACCAAAGTCACGGTGGGCCAATGGTTGCCTGACCAGAATTCTTCCTCCACGGGCCACCGCCACGAACCAACCCAAATTTTTCCACGGGCCAACGTCACGGTGGGCCAATTCAACTCAACCCAACCCAACTCAACCCAACTCAACCCAACTCAACCCAACTCAACCCAACTCAACCCAACTCAACCCAACTCAACCCAACTCAACCAACTCAACCCAACTCAACCCAACTCAACCCAACTCAACCCAACTCAACCCAACCAACCCAACTCAACCCAAATATGGCCGTCTGCACCATGCCAGACCAACCTTGAATCCGCCACCAAACCTCTACCGCCATCTGCGGGCCAGCCCGTCCTGGACCAAGGCCCATCCCGTCACCGCCAACCGTATCTTTGAGGGAGGTTTCGGCTATGGGTCGTCGGTGGAAGCGATCCGACGGTGTCTTGAAGTCTGCCGTCGTCATTTTGACCTTTGACGTCTACCAACTCCGCCAGGATTACGTCATGGAACACATTCTCCGGTGGGCCATCCCCCAATTCATAAATATATATATTGTTCCCAAACACTAGTTGAATGTGATTATCCAAACATGTTCAGTTATCTTTTCATCTTTTTGACAATGAACCGTAAACATGTCTCACACAGAAAGCTATAATTATTCTACAGGGAAATATTGGATTCGACTCCGACGATTCATTTTTTCCGCAACTCTTGGAATCCTCTGATTCCTGCAACAGTTGACTATAATTCAATACAATTTTCTTCTGATAAATAGTGTCATCCCATATTGTTTCATCAGTATATCTTTCTGATGATGAGTTGATTTTCAAATTAAAGTGCTATCAGTTATTTGGATATTGCATATTCAAACTATTAAGCGCTTTTGAGTAAGTTGAGACAGTTTGACCATTTCAGCTATTCTTTGTTATTGAAGTTGGCGGCATTGTGGTCATCTAGCCCGACTCTGACGTATTCCATTGTGACTATATTTTAGGGCACCTTTGGTATGATGAGTGTTGTTGGGGAGTGGGCATGTATCGCTAATTTTGCACTCGTTGATCCAGGTTTCAATTACGTTTGCAATTGCTTCGGTTATCTGGTCCCCAGTAGTGTCCGATGGCTTTTATTGCAAAAGTACCAGCATCTTTCAGGGCTTTGCTCAGGTTGTCGAGTGCGCCGGAGTCTTCATCATGTGTTAGCAGCAGTGTACCGTCTTCGGTGCTTTTGATGCTTCTTATAGCATCTACCGCCTCGTTGCCTTTGACGGCATGCGTCACTTGGCCTACTATTCCTCTGTATGTGCTCTTCTCGTCGCTTTGAGCTTTGTGAGATTTTTCCACATGTCTTTCTGCGAAATATTGTGTGTTATCTTTATAAAAAAATATGTGGTATGTTTTCCAGAGCATCTTATTCTGGTTGTTCATTCGATAACTGCGATGATAACTTTTTTGGGTTGTCCACCGAGTGCTTGTCTGCTTCTGCTGCAGGAAGGGTCTGACATCTTGAATAACTGAATGAGAACTAAACTTGTTTTCAAAGCTTATTGAATGAATTTGTTGTGAACTAATGGCCAGAAAACATAAATATATTTTTTTTCAAACAATAGTTGAATGTACATATCCAAACATGTTGGGTTATCTTTCCATCTTGTTGACAATGGGCCGTTCACATGTCTTACACTGGGAGCTATAATTATTCTGTAATATTTGATTCGACTTCGACGATTCATTGCTTCTCCAACTCTTGGAATCCAACAGATGACTATAATTCAATAAAATTATCTTCTGATGATTAGAATCATCCCATATTGCTTTATCAGTACATCTTGCTGGTGATAAATTGATTTTCAAATTGAATTGCTATCAGTTATTTGGATATTGAATATTCAATCTATCAAGCTAGTCGAGCTTTCAAGTGAGTTGAGACACTTTGACCATTTGAGCTATCTTATTTGGTGAATCAGGCACTATGGCACAACAATTTTTTTTTTTGAATATGTCCAACTACAATATATTTATATTTGTAAAAAAATATCATCTAATTTAAAATTCTCCAAAATATGTTTTTTATTGACTTTTATATAATATTTTGAAAACTTGTCGTGATTAGTATTTTGAGATAGTTTACAGTCAGTCAGGAGACAGGAATATAAATCAACTTCTTTTTCCCCAATCAAATGATAATTCTACGCATTCAATATTTTTTCATAACCTGTTCTCATTCAGGGCAGTATTTTCAAATCTGATTTTCAGAACAACCAATACACAGAAACATTTTCTACCCGTAGATCAATTAATTTCTCTATCTGCCATCTCTCTGTCTATTCTTTGTCTCCCTCATTTCATGAGACGAATTACATCTACTTTTCAGTTGCTGAACAAAAGGACCATTATCTGTCAGTTGAAAGTTTGGTTATTCCCTTTCCCATGTTGACATAATTTCGAAATATGCACACGTTACAACATATTATGTTATTCGAATCGATTTCAAAATAATACCATGCCCAAATTCAACATGTACATTGTGAAATTATATTTGATTCCAAGGAAAGAATCCGTATTAACCAGCAACGAAAGTGATACACTCTTTCCATTGTAGGCTTAGGAAAAAATGGGAAGTGGGTGGTTTTATGACAATTATTTGCATCCATAAAGATGTCACTAACTAAGTCTTCTGCAGGAAGGGTTCAATAATCAATCATTCAAAATAATAGGTGGTTCATTCTTACAAATCTCATGATGCGTATATCGTATTGTTCCGTGTAGAACACACCCATTTACAACAAAAAAGTTTCTTCCCCTAAAGTTACAGGTTTTTCCAATAATTGAAAATCAAAATTTATATAAAAAATGGTAACTTGCAACTCCGCACTGAATCATCATTCAGTGTCGACCGCCGCCAAGAGAAGCGCCGTTTGGTCCAGTTGAACTAGTCTAGGGTTTAGTAATCACGTGATAACTTGAGCCCTCAAGTTGAAATTTCTGTCCCGATGGCTTTGTTTTCCATTCAGAAATATCACGATATGCTAACTACCTACGGTGAAGCATGTGTGTTCTCCAATGGCAGACATAACAAACACTCTAGTGGTATTGAGACCATGTGTTTGTGTAAACAAGGCATACTTCCATTACGACAAGCTAAACGTAAGTTTTTTCTGTTTTCCAATTTAAATTTCCCCACTTATGATATTTCAAGTTTTAATGAGAATTTCATGTGGTATTCTTTGGGAGAAAAATATCTATAATCATCCCAAAATTACTATCCGTTGCGCTCTTCCACATTGCCACAAGGCTATTAACCCAATCAGGGGAAATTCGTCCAGACAATTATGTAAATGACTTTTCGACAGCATCAAACTTGAAAGGTCGTTTCATCTATGGTGGGAAATGCCTTCAGCGGCAGTGTTGCCAGATATTGGAAAATTCTACTGATATCAGTTGATATTTTTCAAAACTGATGTGGTTTTTTATATATGTATTGAGCATTTTTCACCATGATCACTGAACATTATCCGCAAGTGGAAGGAACGCACTATTTTCAGGGACAGCCGTATTCTTGATTCTCTGCAATGAATTAATATAGAACACTATGAGCTCCAAGATATATTTTCAACAAATATTCTGCATTACAGAGTGACGAATATTTTTTTATTATATAAATAGAATGAAATCAAAACCCACACTCCAACACCCCAGAGATCGGAAAGAAGTGCCAGGAAGTGAGTTCTCCTTGGGTCTTGTGTGACATTGCTGTAATTATGGATGTACCATCTAACAGGAAAGTGTCCATCTGTCATTTCGTGGCCAATATACATGAGGATTGCATTCATTCCAGCAAATAAGAGAGGTTTTCCGGACCACCATTTTTTTACATCAATCAATAGGTAAAATAGGCCCAGCAGGAAGAAGGCAAAACATGATGTCACCATGACAAATGATAGGGACCTGAAAAATTAATGGAAATCGATTATCCCAAGGACATATATTCGAAATATCGTTCAGTTTTCGCGGAGAATGGGTAACCTGGTAAAATTCACCAAAGCCCAAAAAAGTGCAGGGAAAATAAAATTTGTTTTTTTTTCACTCTGTCGAATTGTAAACATGTCAATCTTGAATTTGATGTAGTGCCTCTCGTATGACAACGAACAGTATTGATTATGGTTTCTGATCAGTTGGATTTGAACTTGCGAGTTATAGATTTACTTAAGATAATTTATAAAATATTTGGATAATATTAAAAAGAAAATATGTCCCAACAGAAATCCTCTAGGTTACTTCTTCAATCATAATTCACCGATGACAACGATATTTTCAGTGGGTTCAGTTGGTGATCACAAGAAACCTCATCACTGAGATGACTGCATGTTATATTTTTTTTTTTATTCCAAAGAACTTCAATTTTTGAACTTTGATAAATGTAGTGAAAATTGAATATTGAAACAAAGAATGAATCCAAGATGAAAAATGTATCAATGCCTGAGTTGACGGCGCCTTCGCTATGTAAGTTGAAGGAAATCACGAAAAAACTCGCAACTCCAACATTATCATAAATAATAATTGCTAATAGAGAGAATATTTGATATGCCGTATATGCCCACCGCCATTATGATTCGATATGGGGTGGATATTATAAAGGACATTCATTCCATCCGAATTGTATGATGGTTCAAATTTAAGTTTTGTATGGGAAAATTAATCACATTGGCCAATATAAGCATTGCCATTGGTTGAAGAAATACGTTCCAACTAACTACAATTTATGGAAATATTTGCATATCAATCATCTTCTTAAATTATCTCTTCATTTCACGAATCAAACAGAATGAATGTTGCGACTTGACGCATTTGTTTTTTTTGTTATTATAATTATAATTAATTTTGCCAAGGGATTTTATATGTATTTTGTATATTTCAAATGGGAATTTTTCATTTGAATTCTTCAACTCTATCGACCTCATTTTGCGCGTGAGGTATCACACAGACTGATATAGTCACTTTTGGGAGTGAGGAAAAGAGACGGAAGAGGAGGAGTGTGAAGATAGGCATTGAGTTCCTGGATCTTATGGAAAGAACATAGCATTTCAGTTTTTTCTCGAGTTGGTGTTTTCTCATTGATATAACGCTTATTACTCAAGATATTCCTCATCCTGAAAATTCGTGTAAATGTGATTAGCGGCGGTACCGCCAGGAAGACTAGACGAAGTACCTTTTGACTGAAGATCAGATTCCCCGACGGAGGCACATGGGTGAGTGACACTTTGATCAGTTCTGTGTGTTTGCGAATTTACAAAATAATAATTTTTGAACAGTCCACTGAACGTACAATGAACTTGCATCCAAAGCCTTCTCTCTTACTTCGAAGCATTCTGTTGAATCCGCGACTCCGTTCAGCAAGTCTGGAATAGATTGATTTGTTTGAAAATATGAACAGGATGTGGAATCATCTGCGGCTGAAAGGTAACTTAAGTCACTATATTTCATCGTTCAAGATAACCTCTTGTGGGGTATTAATGTATTCACAGAAAAATCTTTCCATTCAGTATTCAATTGAGAATGTTTCCTTTTTCAATCTGGCATAGATATTGTGAGAACTCGGGAAATATTTCGTGGTAGACTTCAACTGAATGACAAAACTATCTCAAAGTCTTCGTGGTTGTCATTCATGATGATATAAAATTTGTTTGGAGGGTAGGAAATATCCACTCTCTTCGTGTTTAAATACCCATGTTGACCAACAGATAGGTAACAGTTGGTGCATAATTGACGTATTTGACGGGAAAATGTGAAGTATTCAAAGGCACGAGATATTTTCAGTCAAACTATTAGAGGTTTCCACCGGATCCTCTTTCAATCTACGAATCTGTGTCGGAGCTATGAAATCAACCCCTAATCCAGTACTACTAGCTGAAAGTGAAGAAATACCTTTGGAAAATCCACGCGAACATCTATCAATCAAATATGTTGTTACATTGGAATGTTCTGAATCGAGATTATTGAAAGGGATCTATGAGTCATCCATAGATGATTACACTAATAAATTTCGGAGGGTAGATGCTTTAATTGAAACGAACTATTACCGCAACATTTAATTAATGAGAATGTCTTTGTGTAACTCAACAATTGCCTATTGGAGTCCATACTCAGTGGGTGACTGGTGGACAATCACCTACAGAGATGGTTCCAAAAAGAAAAGATGGTAGTTCTGGATGTGCGATATATATTACCACATTCAACCAATTGATGAAAATTAAACCTTTTGTGTGTTCCATATTCACTGAAGAAGCTCCAGCTATTGAGTAATCCCTCTACTGGTTGGAAGAAAATTATATAGGTCAATATATGATTGTATTGGACTGTTAGTCAATTTTTAATAGTTCAAACTCAACTCACAACCATAAAATGTGCAGTCTGTTAGTGAATCTCAAAAATAAAGTCCTGGATGAAGACATTACACTTATTTAGGCTTAGAGTCATCCTGGAAACGAAGTGGTCGACAAATGAATCTGTACGTGTACAAGTGATGGACATACATACATACATACACCCTTTTCTCTACATCAACATCCTTATATTCGATTATCACATGTCTAAAAGATCTGCCACAACAATTACTTGATTGAAAACCAATCATGGAAGATTTACGGCAGATAAAAAATAATCCCTTCATCTCTCTGTATTTGCGATAATTCTTTCCTTTGTAATAACAATCCTTTTTTTCTCAAATGATCCAGTCATAATGATACTGAAGATATTGGTGAATTATTTCAGATAACGACATTTTTCTGACATTTCCCACATGCTTGCTGGCCATTAAAAAAATATTCATGATTTTTTATGTAACCTCTTGAAGACTGCCTAGTCGCTGTGGTGTGAAAAAATTGCACAAGTAACCCCTCCACCATACTTACTTACTCATCAGTAGGTTACCTACACTAATTGAAACATTTTCTTACAATGTATACCAGGTGTTTATAATTGGATTATTCCATACTTATTACTGTTCCACAAGTCGCTAATGGAATCTTGATGGTTCCATGGAGATCAAAGTAAACAAAATGGAATACATAGGCTCATTATCCTCATTAAGTAAATTTTTATCATCGTTTTTATGGATAACTATACTCTCCAGGCAGTCTTATTTTCTGGTGTTGTTGACCGATTTGATAATTCTCAAATTGTGAATATTAATTTTGTGACCAGGATCGATCATATGGTCTGCCACACTTGTCTTATTCTCCCTTCGGTAGGTAGTAAGGGCCAAATGTTCGTGAAACCATTTGGAAATCAAACGTTTTGTCTGGCCGTAATAGACTTCAACTATTGATTTCAGGAATTCCCGACTCATCTAGCATGTATTAGGGAAGGACAAAACTGACATGTTAGGTGAGTCGAGAATTTATGAAATCAGTTGTCAAAATTGTGACAAAGTCTGTTACGGTCAGGCAAAACTAATTTTTGAAAGGTTCCACGAACATTTGGCCCATGATACCCACCGAAGGAAGAATAAGTCAAGTGTGGCGGACCTTATGGTCAATTCTGGTCACAAAATTATTGATCATGATTTGAAAATGATCGAATCGGTCAACTTCATTAGAAAATTAGACTGCCTGGAAAGTATAATTATTCACAAAAACCATAATAAAAATTCACTTTATGGGAATAATGGGCCTATGTATTCCATGTTTACTTTGACCTCCATAAAACCGTCAAGATTCCACTAGCGACTTGAGGAACAGAACTCATTATAAAATAACCCAATTAGAAACACCAGGTATGAAGGTAATGTTACAATTTATTCAGTCTAGTTAACCTACTGATGCGCATATAGGTGTGGAGTGAGTAAGTGTGGTGAAGGGGTAATTAGTGCAAGTTTATAGATTCAACCTCTTACATAATATGAATATAATAATATAAAATAAACCTCATTACGAAAATGAAATCTACGTTTTTCAATATTCTGTGGCAAATGCAGGGATTTCTATGACAAATTTCTCAATCAAACGAAAATGGATCTCTCATTTTCGATGTAGTAGTGTTAATGTACTCTATAAAAAATCAGCATGTTATTTATAGATGAAAAATTTCTAACATTCTTTAGTCTTCTCCGATGGATATGGCACGATGATTGAAAAATCCAAATATACTGATTTCTCAGTAAGTACGGAGCAATTATCTTTGTGGTCTGATATGTGTTCCGGAAAAAATTGGGATAATGAAATAATTCATCTAGTGAATGCGATGGGAAAATTTCAACGAAAGTATTGTCCCTTTGACTAACTATGTTTATTCTTCCAATCAGAAGAGACCATCTCTTGTATCGTAACTCAATATTCCCCCAATTTCATGGATGGAATTCAGATCCAGGGCCAAAAACACTTTTTTTATGGATACTGCTGCAGCACTAGAATTTACTTGATGAGATGCTGCGAGTGTATCAGTACAAGTAGACTCCCACATCATCTGAAGTTCATAAGAAGACGAGAAATATATTATCATGTGAAGTTCATAAGAAGACGAGGAGTATATTATCAAGGATGACTTTTTGGAAAGATGTCTTCATCTATTGAAATTCTGAACTCACCATAAATTTTTATTGACGGGTATAAATCCTTCCTCTTTACTAAAACCACATAGGATTCCTCCAAAAGTTCCTGTCACCACAGCCCATACAAACCACCTCATCAATCGTTGTGAATGATTTTTATAGACTAATAAAGTTGTTCCTGCTTGTACTCCGATGAAAGTTTGGAAAACTGTTGTCAAACAACCTGGAAACAAATAGATGAATTTTTCCTCTTGGTATTTATAGATATTCGCAGGTAAAATGCGAATTTCAGTTGGAGAAATGTTCGTGTTGCAGATAGCTTATGTTCAGAATATATTTGGGTCAATTCTGTATACCCTACCGTGAAGTTATCAATCGACCTCCATTCGTTTTCACCCACAGTCAAGTCATATCCATCGATGTTATTCAAATGCCAATACAAGATTGAAATAATATTATCTATCTGAAAAATTTCACACAAAATTCAGTTTTCTCTTGTAACCCGGGCAAATGAATATGATTGAATTGAATATTTCCAGATAAACCTAACTATTGAGAGGCAACATTTGTATAACTAATATATTATATTATGATATATTTATGCTGTTGAGAGATGAATCAATATCTCTGTAGAATTCAATTATATTTTATTTGTCTGATACATCAGAGAAAATTTGTCAATATTCGTTTTTATCCAAACCGGTTTTGAATTGTATTGGAATTGGAACACAAAATGGAGCCAAACCTAAAACTATCTGTTTTTCCATAGACAATACTGAAAGAAAATCAACAGGATGCATACCTACAATTCCTTCAGGGTCGAATGGTTTTGCTTCATACACTCCATAAATTGTCGGATTCTGATATCTGTGATTTTGCAATATCAGTCCGTCTATATACCCTGTTGCTCCTCCAATGCAATGTTCGTGAGATCGATTTTCATGCATACCCCCTGGACCCATGTATCCCCTAGAATTTAAAAAATTATATATTGTAGAAACTCATTGAAAATCATAGAATAATTTTTATTGTTCGTAATGTGAGGATGTATTCATATATGCTGGCTTCTAGCAGATTGGCTCACGGCCCACTCGGTCTTTTCTGATTAGTCATTGGATTGAATGATTGTATTGAGCAACAGTGCATTTCTGGGTGTACGGAAAGCACTCGGCACTTCTACCAATACGTTATAGTAATTATACGTAATTCTCGCATAACTTATTTGATGGAAATAAAGCACATGGGAATTATTGTTTCAGAAGCACCGCGTATTGACATCTAGCCTTATTGGGACAGGAAGTATGAAGCCCTATACATTCAATTAATAGAATTACTGACACATATCAAATAAAAAATTATATATTCAATCTTCTGAAATGGATACCACAGTCTAATATGCAAAGACGGTGGGGTAGTTTCTGGATTAGTTGCCCTGGGTTTTGAGGTTATGTAAACGTGACTTCTAAATCAATGATTGAACGATTGTACCAAACTTCTTCTAGTATAAGCAAAAACCAAATAAGTCAGATATGTGTTTCGTTGGTTGAATTTTCCTGCTATTCAAATAGATAAACAACTGGAGTAACTACTGATACTACTCCGCCAATGATACAGTGTATTGGCTTTATATATACCCCAATGTACCATATTGAGGTTCACGAATCTAACTCCACACATATCAACTTTTCAGTGCGCGAAGAATCTTATTCACCAGTCGAAATAAATTAGTGTACTACCACAAGGCAATGATGCCCGATTAGCATGGCATTCATCTATATGGAAGGTTCACTCGGGATAAGCAAACATTTGTATGTCAATCCTTGAAGTCCAACCCCACCTTCACGTGGTATGAGGTGAACAGGCTGCGGCTGTGCAGCGAATGGGACGGTTTGTGGACATTTGTGTCGCGTGTGGGCGGCCGTGACTCGACTAACAAGGCTCTGGTAAACAAACCTTGATCTCAGCTGTGAGTGCCGTACAACGGATGGCACCGGGGTCACAAAGAAATAATGCCGCAACGGAGCCTCCGAGAAACAGGGCCAAATTTCGGAGTAACCAGCCTCAGCCCCGTGCAGGGAGCACCACAGGGCTGAACCAACTCTTTCTCCCCACTCACTGGTGGGAACAAATGACTACTGAGAACAACTCTTGGCCTTCTCGGTTTCTTTCAGGGCACTGAAGAGGATATGATTCCGAGCGTTCTTCGAGATCAGGGTGCTGAACAAACGAAAGAGGCTGCCCAGATGAACCTCCAGCACCGCAAGGTAGCTACAGCAGTACTCGCAGTTGCCAGGAAGGAACTCAAGTAGCCCTTAATCGGGAACCATGGATGCGACATGGTGGAAAAAACATACCAAGCAAGGTACAATGAGCCAAAACGCTCAAGTTCGTCGGCAGTCTCGACCAGAGTGGGTAACGCAAAGAAAAGGGGCATAGGGACCCAAGAACTCAAATTGCGAGTCCCGTATTATCTGTAATTATTCCGCCAATAATAATACAGTGGCATCAAGAAATTCGCAGAATACTCGAGTGAAATTATTCAAGAGTGATTCATAGAAAGTTGATATGTGTGGAGTTCATTAACCTCAATATGCCATTCCGAAGTTCTGAATCTAACTCTATACATATCAACTTTTCATTGCGCGAAGAATCTTATATACCAGTCAAAATCAATTATTGTACATTACAACAAGGCAATGATGCCCGATTATCATGGCATATATCTCAATGGAAGGTTCACTCGAGAAAAGCAAATATTTATATGTCAATTCTATTTAAATGTGATGAACCAATGGTCAGAGTTATCATCAGGGAATAATTAATGGCTTTTGAAAGCCATGCTCAGGACAATATGGAGTTATAGAGCGCAAATGTGATACCAATATATACCATACCGAAATATGCGGGATTCCAATATAAAGACTACGTGGGACTGTCAATACACCAAATACATGCCCAACAAAGTTATCCAGCAATACATATGAATTGAACCAGTCCATCAATTCTTTAAATTTGTGGGTAGATGGTGACAAAGTGATGAATGTGTTGGGTTTTTTTCATTCTGTTTATATGCAATATGATGTATGAGGAATGATTGCACATCATGATTTTACATGATAAAATGTTATACAATAATTTAAAATGAAAATTATTTATCATCATCCAAGTTTAACGTACAGGAATAAACAATAACGGATCACAGAGGAAGTCATTGAAACAACTTGTGTATGTAACTTCGGAAATCGTGTACAAATTTTGGGTTGGTATGGTACAACTCGGTTCATGTGGTGTTTTTCTTTGTCGTGTTTTCAAAATCGAGTGATGAATCACAGGCAGGATAATTTCAATATTTGAAAGTATTCATGTAATATTGAGGGATATTGGTCTCTTGTGTATCAGGTGAGAGTCCTTTCAATACAATATATCCGTACATCCACCGATGTTGTACCTGTTGTATTAAAGTTGTTGAAGTTAATTATTAATGAATATTTTACCTTGGACATCCTGTTGCAGTTACTATGAATATAATTATAGTGTGTATAGTGAGAATTAGGCCAACTACCACCCATCCTTTCCATATTTTCAAAACATCTGCGAAGATGGCCTGAAATTAATTGATCAATTATCATTTGTAAGATCAAGATTTGAAAACACAATATTTTGTAATTTATTATCGTGGTGGTCCAAAAACACCTATTTTCATGTTTGCCCAATCATAAACACTTCTGCAAGATTCTTATTCGGAAGGTTCTGTTCCAATTGTTCTCCACCTAGGAAATATTTCAGTATGTATGAAGATATAGATTTCAATAGTTTTAACACTTCCCAGAACTCAAAAATACCAGGTCGCTGATACCCCCGATCTTCCCTAGATTTTTAGATTCTTTAATCTATCAATCTTTCTTGCATGTTTTCACCTCGGGCATATAGGAAGAGGTGCGAAAAAACGTGATCTATGAAAAAATTATGCGGAAAGGTACATTGGTTAGCCCGTGTCTTTATACATATCCAAGTTGAACGTGCATTGGTCAGCCCAGCGATATTGCCACGTTTCTCCGTTGTCATGTATATTTCCCACGCTAACTGTGTTAGTTATTGTTACTGGGACAACGTCATGGCCAGCAGAGGCAAGAAAATGGTTGCGTTGGCGCAATATAATCTGAGGAAGAAAGAGGGAGGAAGAAAGTATATGGTATTGTGATCAGTGCAGTTGGGTATATAATTCATTATATACAGCATAGGTTTATGTAGGAATGCCAGTTTCTGGAAGAAGAGCTGGGGTTGAATATTGAGATATGGAATTGAAATGATCACTCAGTGATATTCAATAGCAGATCTCGAATGATATGTCGTGTGAGACTGACATCTGGCGAATACATTTTCTTAGGTTCTAGAAGTGAGTGAGTCAGGGATTTTTCTAAATCACGTCCATAAGGGCGTGTGACACAGATACAATGAAAGCCGTCGCCGTGTATATAAGGAATAACAGAATATATAAACAGAAAATACACACATTTGACGGCTATCTGACAATAGATTTCCTAAGTTTACCTTATTCAGTGTATATCTGTTACCAAACATCACGAGAGGCCACTACAGAGGCAAGCTGGAGAACATAATGGAAAACGCTAGAATATTCCAACCTACAAAAATTATAGCTGGAGACTTCAACGCCAAATGGGGATCTCCTACAACAGATGCCAGAGGAACACTCCTCATGGACTGGGCTTCAACCATGAACTTGGTGGTTTGAAACAGGCGTGTCTTCGACGACGGAACCCTGACAGAGCATAAATTCGTAGAATAGAACATCGGCAGAAAGTCTGCAAACAAAAATAAATATCCTAGCATCATTGATTGGGAAGCCTGCACGACACTAATGAACTGGCACATAAACAAAAAAACACCATTCTACCCATACGTATGGAACCCACATATCGCCAACAAGAGAAAGGAATTCAGACGGTACAGAAGGGAAGTAACGAAAAAGAGGGAAAACAGAAATACCAACGCTAGGGAAAGAGCAAGAGCAGTAGACCAATACAAGACAGCAAAGAAGCAACTCAGAAAGCTTGTAAACGAATCAAAAAAAAAATCTGGCAGGAGCCACTGAAAGACCTTGGAAACGACGTATGGGGCTTCAAAATTGTCATGAAACCGATCCTACGTGCCATACTCCTTGACCAGACAATCAAAAGCAAAAGCCGTAATTTGACTTTTTCCAGATAGAACCAAGGAGAGAGGAAGAGACCGCCCCCGACCGTTCACAAAAGAAGAGGTATAAATATTCTCAGACACACTGAAAAACCAGAAGGCACCTGTAACTGACGGAGTCCTTGTAGAAGTCATAACGAGAATAGGGTTGGAGAAGCCAAAAATGCTCACGGGTTCCTCAACCAATGCTTATGTCGACAAACCTTTTCCACAAGCTGAAAGGTCGTAATCCCGAAAGGCACTACAGAACGCAAAATATGGAAAACAGACCCATATGTCTACTGAATTCGATCAGTGAAGTATATGAGGTACTCATCAAAGGGTTACTCAAAACCCACCCAGGGGACATGCACGGGATCTCAGAAAACCAATTCGTCTTTCGCAAGAGAATGTCAACAATTCAAGCCATCAAAAAGGTTATACCCCTGGCCGCAGATGAAAATCCTGAAAAATTACTGAAAGAACTGAGAACAGCGCAGTATCCACTGAACATCCTAGACGACTACATCTTGAACAGTGGACGATACATTGGAAATAGAGAAGTAGTGGAGGTCACAGCGAGAGTTCCGCAAGCATCAATCCTTGGACCAACTCTTTGGAACGTGTCCTATGATGGAGTTCTCGGGAAAAGTTACCCGGAAGGCGTCGAGGCCGTCGCTTCTACCGACGACTCAGGTTCAACAGTGCGCGCACATAGCGAATATGAACTCATACATTAAGCAGAAATTGCAATAGGCATCCTGACAAGCTGGATGGAGGGAAATGGTATCACACTGGTGAAACGGCAAACGGAGACAGTGGTCCTGAAAGGTCCTAGGAATGAGGACAATATAGTTAACTGTGCAGGAGAGACGTCGCTTGAACCAGTTAAATACCTGAAGTACCTGGGAATCACTCTGAGCGAGAACAACATACGTGAGGCAGCGATAAAACATAAGAACAATCAGCCACACTATCGAGGATCATGCCAAATATTAGCGGACCTAGCAACCACAAAAAAGCATTTCACACGGAGTAGTCAAATATTTCCTACTGTGCGGGTCACACCCTACCTAACATACAAAAATTGTCTGATGAAAGTAGGGAGGAAAATCCTACTCTCATCTGCAGCGCCTATAGAACGACGTCAACAAAGGTATTGAATGTAGTGATAGGAGAGATCCCGCTACACCTGTTAGCCAAAGGAAGATGCAGACTCCACCTGAGGGACGGAGTGAACCAACACGTGGAAAACGAGGAAAGAATCAGAACTATCGATGCTTGACAAGAGGAATGGAAGATAACGGAGGGGGTAGCCGAATGGACAAGGATGCTGATCCTAGAACTCGGAAAATGGCTGAAATGCGACCATCGGTGCGCAGACTATTACCTGACACAAGTCTCAACAGGCCACAGGGCTTTCAGAACATACCTGAAGAGATTCAAGAGAGCAGAATCAGAAGAATACAAATACTGCGGAGCGATAAACTTATTATTACATACATTGCTCGATTGCCCGAAGGCTGACGCTACAAACAACAATAGGAACTGCCGACCTAATCACTGATAACTTTCCAGAAGTGATGATGATGAAGAAAGAAAAAAGAAAGAACATACACAACTTAATTAGGACGGTAATGGGAACGAAAGAACAAGAAGAATAGATACTAGAACGAATTAATATACAGACCAGTGCTGCGTGGATGATTGTACCTTTCGGAGAATTGAGAACGTATGCGTACTCGTTACTCGTCTACAGGTGGTAGGTATAAAAGGTCCAAAAAAACTTCACTTTCTTCGAAGTATGATAGCAAGTTTCAATAATATATGTTCTACAGACTATTGTTGAGAATCTACATTCATTATATTTGTTTGTTTCCAATAAAATTTTGTGGAACATATATAAAAACCAGCTATCTTACTTCAACGTGAGTGAGTGATGCTTCTATGTATATTTTGCACCTGCTACCTGTGGAAAGACCCCGCTTTTGAACTAGCAAGTATGCATACTCTCTCAACCACATATTACCCCATCATTCTCAAAATTTCAGCTTTGCTGAAATGATGTAACTCTGGAGGCTGTGACATCAATATTTGTGAATCTGCAATGGAGAACAATCCATTCGATAACTTCTGTCAATATCATTTTACATCTCTCATAAAATTGTTGTGTATGTTGGTCGGATATCCATCAGAAAAAAAAGCAGATATTTGTTGCGAAATGGATAAATATTACCCACTATATTTGGGCTGACCACCTGTGAATCTGTTTCGGTGTTACAGACTTCTGTCATATATTACATCTCTCATTAAGCTTCAAGATATTTGGACTCACTTCAATTCACTTCTGAAAACTGCAATAAAATTATTTACTTCGCAGGTTTGATAGGTGAATTTTTTAAATTAAAAAAAATTTTAAAAAATAGTAAAATTTGTAACAGAAAAGTTAATATCAATCTGAAATCATTCCAATATATCGTTGATGAGGTGAAGAGATTGGTCCATTTTTGAAGCGATAAGAATCCTTGTAACATTGAAAATTTTCAGAAATAGATGATTGGTTCATTAGTTCACAATATATATTCCAAAGTTATTAGATTTCTGTCAACTCTGAAAAACTTGATTGAACAAAATGTTTTTTAGTACTTGCCGTATACGATCTCTCTATTAAAATGAAAACTGATTATCAATATTCCAAACTTCCAGATATTTGACAGCAATTTACTCTCGAGGAGCAGATGAATGGAAGTAAGGATGATATTTGAGGTTGCTTGAAGAGGGGAATCCACTGAATGTCAATTATGGATGTTAGTTTTGGAAAACTCGATGAAATTTTATGATTGCAGAATATTAGTCGTATCGGATCATAATAAATATTCTCATGTAGTCATTGTTAAGAATATCGAATTATTTAATCACCCGAATGAAATTCTGATATCGAATATTTGCCTAATGAATTCAACGAATGGTAAAATAACAGAATGAACCAATTTTATACAAAGTTTAGAAGAAGATCTTTTCATTCCTGATGAGAAATAGGGATAACCCAGAAATGCATATGATAGTGACGATATTTCATCTTTATCAGTTTTTTGGAAAGTACAGTTGGTCAGAAAACACAATCCACCCTGTAATACTGTCGATAATTTGTCAATCACCAAACTGATTAATTGTCAGATGCGTTCTTTATTTGTTGAAATATGTGAAAAAGTTATCGAAATTGAATTTTTCACGAATGTGAAGTCATAGTCAGATTAGTCTGGATTTTTTTCAAATTCTATTTTCAATTCTTTATTGAATTCCATGAGTTCGCTCATTCATCCTTGGTCTGATATGATGATTTGAACAAACATATGATTCACGTACAGAAATTAAATATTCGTGTTTTGAATTGCAGATGTAAATCTTTCTCTTACTCACCAGTTTTGATTTATCCTCTTGACTTTGCAACTTATCCATACAATAAATGCAGATAATCGAAACTACAAAATAAGCCACGCTGAAACGTTGTAACACACCAAATAGCCGGAGGTAGTTCAGATCTGCGCCACTGTTAAGAAATATTCCCAAAATGAATAGTTTAGCTGATCTCTGTAATATTGGAAATCATTAATTCACAATTGATCAAAATCAATATAAATACATTGAGTACTCAAGAGGGAATTACTTGGTGTGAAAGTAATACAAACGCACTTTTATGCCGCCTAGCATATGCACATTATAAAAAAATATCATTTTACCAAAACTAATCTTTCGTGATATGATAGTCTTTTATATTCAGCTTCAGCACAATTGAAGCCTAAGATGGGAGTTTTATTCTGCTTCAGTTCATTCACAACGTGTGCATGTAATCAGATAATGCAGGGTCATATTTGTTTTCTCTGAGTGGTAGCTCTATTTCGACCATTGAATTGTAGTAAACCCATCTACCATTTTTATGCGATATTGAATTATTCCAAACTGAATAATCCTCGGAACTGAATATGCATCATTTCAACATTAGGCATGCCATTCAGGTTAGAGAGTTCTTCTAGTCGTGGAACATTGTAATCGCCTAGTACAATAATACAATTATGAAAAGTATGAGTGAACCATTATTGATTCCATAACTTCGCTACAAAAACTCTGTTATGCAGGTTACTCACTCTGGCAATATTGATCACTATTGTTCTATTTCGTATATTTTTCCTGATGTTTGAGGTCAGGGTGATAGGTATACACACACCCATTATCCATACAAATGATGGAAAGACTATATCGGCAAGATGAAGGCCATTCCATTTAGCGTGCTCCAAAATTTCGTATCCTCCACATCCAAAATTTGCGAATATCATCACAATAATGGTGAACCTACGAACAGAAATAATGGTTTAGTTTGAAGTTGTGTTCCGAAATTATTCAAAGTATAGTTGAACTGGGTAACATTAATAAAATGGATTTTTTACTCAACATGACCTTCAAGTACAAAGTATCTCAGAGACCGAAGAAAATTTTGAGAAATACTGTTGTTCATATCACTTCTTTTTCTCTTCCTATCTGATTCACTAGCCATTGAATGAGGTGATGTGACATATGACTAATTCTCTGTAAAATCTTGAAATCACCAAACTTTCCAAAATACTGTATTTGGTCGTTTCGGTGACTTGATAGAATCCAAAGCAGAAATCTGATGCGTTATCCACCCCTGGAGACACAGTTCACGATTTATATATAGGACCGAATGTTAAAAAGAATCACTTAAAAAATAATATACAGTGTGTTGAAATTTTGCACCCTGTTGTGAGTACCCGAGAGAAAAGTGCAAGCATTAGACGAATCCGGTTTCCCAGTATACTCATTAAGAGTTTGATGAATATCAGCAAAATTTGCAGATGACCGTAGAAGTGTTGATGTGCAATGAATATCACGTAGCATCAATGTGACCTGATCTACCTCCGAATACAATCTTTTCTGATGAAAACTCTTCTGAAAAGTGAAAATGATTAGGAGCATGCCTGGAAATTATGATAGTGCTCACGCATTCCTGTTTACACTTCGAAGATGTCTTCTTTGATAGTGGTTCGCACACTGTACGTATGTTTCGAAGTAATTGTACTGAAATATTTCATATGTACCCTGAGAATGGATGCAGGTAGGCTATTCATAGACATTCGATGCTGGCGATCAACCAAGGATATACAATGAAATGACATGAATTTTTCATAGAGCGAGGAAGGAGGAAAAGTTTTCCATATTGGTTATGGGACAAGTGGGTCAATAGTTCTCTAGACACTTGAAGTGAGGGCAGGGATGAATTCTAATACGTCGTATGGATATGTTTTGCACCCTGTTATTTGAATCTTGACTCTTATGGAAAATTTTAGAACAACCATGACAATTTTCCCCTCTTCGTCATTATCAATTGAAATAAATGGGACTCTTCAGACACTGGAGAACTATTAAAAAAAGAGAAATGTGTTTGTAGATAAAATAATATTGGAGTTCTCATCGAATCAACGTTGATTTGTCGTTTTCTACTAAGTGTTGTTCATCCTTGCACTCCTTCACCGAAGTGATGAGGGCTGAGAGCCCGGAACACGTGTCGATGAACATTGAATTCTTCCATTTTTTTCAACAGTCCCCTCGATATTCCTCCCTTCCATCTCTATAATCCTGGACTCGGATGTCACGAAGTTAGCTATTGCTGCCTCCGAGGTGACGTTGGTTGTTGCCCTGAAATTCAGGGTCTGCTAACCGAAACCACAAATGTGTGGCTGGCTTCTGTTTGTTGACTCCGTTGATTTGTCGTTTTCTACCAAGTATTGTTCATCCTCGCACTCCTCCACCGTACTGATGAGGGCCAAGAGCCCAAAACACGTGTTGAAACCTTCTCTTTGAGGGCTATGTCCATTAAATTATTCCATTTTGTTCAACAGTCCCCTCGATATTCCTTCCTTTCATATCTCTCTATATAAATATATATATATATATATATATATATATATATATATATATATATATATATATATATATATATATATATATATATATATATATATATATATATATATATATATATATATATATATATATATATATATATATATATATATATATATATATAAATATATAAAATATATATATATATACAGTGGTGACCATAGGTATCGAATAAATTCATATTTAGGGTAATTATGTACTTGTTTGAAAATACCAGGTCGATTTCTATTGTCAATTTGACAACTCACAGTATGAAAATATTACCCCCTTCTTACACGCCCTCTGAATTATGAGCACCCCCTCTGTTTGATCTGGGAACGCCTTTTGGTGATTTGATGATAAAGTGGAGTGTATTCAAATTGAGATTAGAAACCGAATGCACACCAATATGTCTAGATGCTTCCGGTGGTTCTTCTCTCGTCTCCTAGAAGGGCCCTCCTGTACTTCTTTAGGTATCTGGACTCATCGGGGGATGACACGATCATATGCACATATGTACTGCATGCAGTGGTACTACCACAAACAATTATAAAGTTTTGAAAAGCGGCACAGTGCGATTGGAGGATCACGACGATAGAATTATAATTGTTGTAATTGAAAAATGGCGGTTCAATAGGTACGTACAACGTCTGTCTCGGTACTTGGTACTGCTCGAAGTAGATCAACTCGGACAGATGATCGACTGTTTTCGGGAATCAGGCGTCCTGATTGCCGAATAGTGCTAACTTCACTAGCGCGAAATAATTCGAAATATAACAACCCTAAAAGCGTCCCGTAACATTTTGGCCGAAAGAGAAAAAAAATAAAAAATTAAAAATAAGAGAAAAAAAAATTGATTGACCAACTCTACACGACAGCACACACAATGGAAATATCTGCAATATAAAAATAACAAAATATCAGGACAAACAAGCTCCTTGGAAAGATCTGGAAGTGGACACAGTTTGACCAAGGACCGTTTGAACATGCCAGTTGGCGTTTTCACGGTGGCAACCCTATTTACGAAATCGCGACCGGAATGTAGAGTTATGATACGAGCAAGCGTCCACTTGCAAGGGGGTGAATTCTCATCTTTGATGAGGACGAGTGATCCTATTGTTGGAGAGGGGCCATTGAGTTTCAACCATTTACTCCTCTGCTGCAGGGTGTGTAAATACTCGGAAGAATAGCGCTTCCACACTTCCTGACTCATTTTCTGTATCATTTCAAATCTAGATAAACGGTTTATATTTGTTGAGGTATAATCAGGTAAAGGGAAAGGCGACACAGGCTCTAAATTCAAAAAATGATTAGGCGTTAAGGCATTGATATCCTCTATATCATTCGTAATAGCACCAAGCGGTCTAGAATTGAGAATTGATTCAATAATTGCTAAAGTTGTGTAAAATTCCTCATAGGTCAAAATTTGTTGACTAACGACTCGAGTTAAATGCGTTTTAACAACCTTTATGTTACTTTCCCATGAGCCTCCAAAATGGGGAGATCCGGGCGGTATGAAACTATGATCAATTTTCTCATGAATCGCGGCATTTTTCATTAAGTCAGCAAGTTGTCTACTAGCACCTACAAAGTTGGTCCTTCCATCACTCCATGAATGAGAAACACGACCTCGACGTGCAATGAAACGCTGCAACGCAGCCAAAAAGGTTTCTTTGGTTAAATCACTAGCCAATTCAAGGTGGATGGCTTTGGTGGCGAAGCAAACAAATAAACATAGGTAACCTTTACAAGTTTTGACACCTCGATGGCGTGTCATAGTGGGAGTAAATGGTCCACCGAAGGTTTCATCTGGGAAATACGACTAGCAGGTAAATTTCCCATAACTGGGGTGAAAGGTTTTGGCTTGGTTTTCCAACAGCTGATACATTTCGACAAAATAGAATTTATAGCCCGTTTAGGCGACAAAATCCAAAATGTCTGTGACATAAGGAAATGGGTTGTGCGGAAACCAGCAAAAAGGTATTTCTGATGATAGTAATTAATTAGAAGTTCAGTTAACTTACTCTGACGGGGTATTAATAAGGGATGTTTAGCATCATGAGGAAGATTGGAATATTCCAGACGTCCACCAACACGAAGCAGTCCGTCTTCACCTATAAAAACATGTAATTTTCGCAGAGGTTTCGAAAATCCTTAGTTTCGAGTTTATTAAAAAAGGCAATTTGCTGAGTTTTTTTGACCAAAACAAGTGAGGCGTTATATATCTCATGTGACAACAAAGAGCCAACTGTATGCTGAGGGCTTCGAGCATTTGAAATGAAGCGCCCAATATAAGCAAACACGTTGTTACGTGGCAAATGACGAATATTTATCAAGCAGTATGTCAATACAATTTTCAGCGTGAGTTTCGGAAAAAAATACGAGTTTTTTTTCTTCATCTCCAGGAGGAGTGACAGTGGTTGAAGGAATTGGCTTTTCAAGCCACGGCGATGTGCAGTTTTTTGAAAAATCGGGGCCTTCAAACCACTCTAGGTTTGAAAGTAATTCGGACGGCCGTAGTCCGCGGGACGCGACATCGGCGGCGTTATTTTTCGATTCGACGTAGTACCACAAATCAGGGGGTATTTTCTCTTGGATATTGGCTACCCTATTCCCGACAAAGGTTTTCAAGTGATGAGGGAGATTTTTTATTCAATGAAGGGCGATCTGCGAGTAAGACCAGCCACAAATTTTATCAAAACCGATTATATTCTGAAAAATTGTCAGAACGAAAGACATCAATTTTGATAGCATGACAGCAGCGCATAATTCGAGGCGCGGGATGGTAATATTTTTTAACAGTGCAACCTTAGATTTTCCGCAAATGAAATGAATATTATTAGAATCATAAGATGAAATTGTCCGTAAATAAATCACAGAAGCATAACTACGCATGCTCGCATCACAGAAACCATGGATTTCATATCTTTGGGCATGGAAAGCGTGAAGTTTTCTAGGTAAACTAATATTGGAAAGCGAAGGAAGTTCATCCTTGTATTGATTCCAAGTACGAATTATGTCAGGACTGGGAGTATCATCCCATCCAATCCCAGAAGTCCACAAGCATTGAATCAGATACTTTGCCAAAAAGGTAATCGGAGATAAAAATCCTAAAGGATCATACATCCGAACTAGATCGGATAAAATGGTTCGTTTGGTGCATGATTCATTCTGAAATGGTTTGACTGTAAAGGAAAACGTATCTTGAACATGATTCTATTGCATCCCAAAGACTTTGAGCGAAGAACTGGAATCAGAGTCGAAAGAAAGCGGGTTTGTACTCAGATGTGACGGCGGGAGATCACTGATGAGAGTGGAATCATTGCTGGACCACTTGCGTAACTCGAAACCACCCTATTTTAGCAGGGATATCAATTCTGCGCGGAGGTAACGAGTATTTTCTAAAGTAGAAGAACCACAGACGAAGTCATCAATATAAGAAGCCGAACGGATAACTTCCGCAGCGAGAGGAAAATTATTACCTTCACCATCGGCTAATTGGCGCAAACAAGCGAGAGCGAGGTACGGTGAGGGGGATAAACCGTAAACAACAGTATTAACTACGAAGTCTTTAAGTGGTTCGTCAGGAGCAAAACTAAAAACAATTCTTTGATAATCCTTATCGCAAGGATTTATATTAATCATACGGTGCATCTGGCGAATGTCACTACAAAGCACATATTCATGACATCGGAAGCGCAGTAAAATAATTTATATGTCCTGTTGTAATTTTGGACCGACATGCAAACATTCATTCAATGACTTTTGACCCGGTGGGTTAGCTGAACCATTGAAAACAACCCTGAGTTTCGTTGTTAAGCTATCAGGTTTCAAAACTCCATGATGTGAATATAATATACCTTTTCCGGAATATCTGTACTAGATACTGAGGACATGTGATTTAAATCGAAATACTCTTGCATAAAAATTTTATAAAGCGCATACATTTCGGGATCTTTCAATAATCTTTTTTCCAAATTTAGAAAGCGATTAACTGCAAGATCTCGAACACCTCGGAAAACTGGATGCGGTACTTTAAATGGCAACGATACAGTATATCGCCCACTGCAGTCTCTGTGGTGCGTCATTTTAAAATGATTGACGCAGAAATCATCATCAGGATCATTAATTGCAATAGATGGAATTTCTTCAACTTCCCAAAATTCTTTCATTGCGTTGTCTAGTTCAGATAGTTCATTGAAAATTACAGAAAATGATTATTGGTTCATTATTGGTAGTAGGCATTATCTTGCTCATAAGAATATAACCAAAAATAGTGTTGATAGCATGAGGTACATCTTCAGAACCCGATATTATACCATCTAGTAAAATGTGAGGAAAAAGATCAGCGCCAATCAATAAGTCAATATCTCCGGGAATATTAAATCTATTATCGGCAAGGGTGAGATGTGAAATATGTGACCAAGTTTCTGTAGAAATTCTAGTGGTTGGCAAGTAATCACAAATTTTATTCAGGATCAAAGCGTCGGTACTCAAAACAGGCGAATTTCTACCAGTGGGTTTAATTGATAGTAGGGTGTGTCCTTTACTGGTACACGTTTTTGTTGAGCTGAGACCTTTCACTTTAACGAACGAATATACTTTTTTCAAACCTAATTCAGTCATAGCTCTCTCAGTAATAAGGAGGTCATACTTCCGGTATCAAGAAAACATCTGAAAGGTTGAAAAATACCATGGTTATCAAGAACTTCTAACCAAGCAGTCGATAGCAAAATATTTGATTCATGACCGATATCAGTACCAGCTGAACAGACATTCGTGGTCGTAGGCAGCGAATGACTCGAATCAACAGTCGCTTGGGGTGCGGCATCAACGGCAGGAATACTGGAATTTGGCCAAGCATTTTGTTTAAAATTTGGAGTACGATTCCTAGTGGAATTAAAATGACCAGGAAATCTAGAAGTATTACTCTGGGGTATTGGGAGAGTACTAGCAGAGGCAGCAGAGGAGCAATTGTTATCGAAATGCAAAAGCGTATGATGATTTCTAGAGAAACATTTTTTGCAACTATACTGAGAGCGGCAACTTTTGAGATCATGCGAAGAGCTCAAACAATTGAAACAGAGATGATGCGATTTGCAAAAATTATATCTTTTCGTTGGCGACTGATCATTGAAGGTGTGACATATGTATAGTGAATGCTCCTTTTCGCAAAGAACGCAATTATTAGCAGGTGATTTATTGACGAAAAATGACGAAGGCGATTTTTTATTCAATCGCATATCAAGGTTATTGCCAGCATTAATTGGAGAACGTTTGGTACGTGGATATGAGGAACTCAAAGTTTCCAGTGCGACACATGTTTTGTTCAAGATTGAGTTTGGGAATTTCCGTAGAACCATGTTCCAACTCAAAACGAGTAACAAGCGCAGAATCAATCCGTTGAAAAAGCATCATAGAAATCAGGAAATCCCATTCATCAACTGGAAGTCGCATTTGCTTGAGAGCGGCTAAATTTTCCGAATAAGTCTCAACGCAATTGGACTATCACCCACAGTTTTCTGGGGTCGATCAAGTTCGAGAAAGTGAGCACAAGAGATATATGAGCGATTTCGTAATTATCAGCAGTCAAGGGTAAGGTGCGTACTAATGAAAGCGGTTGTCCTTGAAGAGTAGAAAATGAATAATTAAACTTCTCAATATTACTGAGCGAGGAATTATTGTGCACCAATGCATCGTACAAATCCAAAAAAGATGGAAATGCTTTGTAATCGCCTGAAAATTCACCCAAATCTATTTTAGGCAAACGAATATGTGATGCGGATGCAGACGGCGAAATTGCGGTACTAGTCAAACCCAAAGGATCATTTTGGGGTTGACTCATTTGAAATAAATCAGTATAAACTGTTATGGCGAAAAAATTCTTCAAGAAAACCTTGCTTAATGACATCCTCTGAATCAAAATCAATTTCGTCATCGGGCATGCTCAAAATAGTACCAACTACACTATTATGGTGCTTTTGAAAATCTTCACGAATATTACTGATCTCTTCGTATCGAACTTTAAACAAAGTATGTATGGATTTATCACTTCTCCTCTGAGCCAAGCGAGTGAATAATACTAAGTTCACTTATACATGTCTTGCGGTAAACTTTGGATTTTTTCAATTTATCGATATGCTGAGACATTGCGAACAATCAATAAGAGACCTAGTGATGCGAATAACTAAGCATTTTCTCTTCTCGAGGTAAATGCTGTGCAAATCGGTGAGGAGTGCGAATGATCGTAGTTTTAAATGAAATTAATTACGCATGTGTCAAAAACTATGTGTCGCTGTGTCCAACTCCAAACGCAAACCCAGGTGTTGTGAAGGTCACACTCACCACAACGAAAGAGTAAAAAGCGCAGATATTTTCACAGATGTGGCATGATTGTCGATATCTGGTCAAACAATATTCGAATCGTTTATATCTGCTTTTCTTAAATCAGAAATTTGAGCGAAATTAGCGGAAACAAGCGAAAATGGCGAAAACCAAGCAAACACTCAATGTTCTGATCGAACTATGCAGACATGAGCGATTTCAGATATAAAATCAACAATCAATGGGAATACAACAAAAGTACAAGTAGGCCAGAAGGGCTTGATGATTCGGTTCGATAAGACCAATGTTTGATCTGGGAACGCCTTTTGGTGATTTGATGATAAAGTGGACTGTATTCAAATTGAGATTAGAAACCGAATGCACTATTCGACTCACCAATATGTCTAGATACTTCCGGTGGTTCTTCTCTCGTCTCCTAGAAGGGCCCTCCTGTACTTCTTTAGGTATCTGGACTCATCGGGGGATGACACGATCATATGCACATATATACTGCATGCAGTGGTACTACCACAAACAATTATGAAGTTTTGAAAAGCGGCACAGTGCGATTGGAGGATCACGACGATAGAATTATAATTGTTGTGATTGAAAAATGGCGGTTCAATAGGTACGTACAACGTCTGTCTCGGTACTCGGTACTGCTCGAGTAGATCAACTCGGACAGATGATCGACTGTTTTCGGAAATCAGGCGTCCTGATTGCCGAATAGTGCTAACTTTACAAGCGCGAAATAATTTAAAATATAACAACCCTAAAAGCGTTCTGTTTTTATTGAGAAGAGGGTCGTGTGGCACCTTGTTCGAAAGGGATTTTCATTCCTGTTCAACAATATAATGTTTTTAAATTTGGTGCAATCCTAACAGATTTTTTTTCAAGTAAAATTTTGATATTTTACGTGGAATGAAGTGAGGGAAATAATGTCACATAATGTTCAGGAAGTATTTTTCAATTCATTTTACAATTAAATTTAATGTTCAAAATTACCACATTAACTTCTTGACAATGAGCAAGTCGATCTTGTAATTCTCGTACAACATTTTGTAGGACCTCAGGGGTTATGTTGTTAATTTCTTCCGTTATCCCTCTTTCGAATCTGCAATATTTTCTGGTCTATTGAAATATACTTTCATTTTATATAACCCCATAAGAAATAATCAGGTATTTTCTTATCTGTTTTGCTAAACTTCAGGAAAAAGTCATTCAAGTCACCAAAAAATTATTCACAAAACCCACATAAATGATGTAATGTCAATCCAGTAGACTACTGCCTGTAAGTTGCTGACACACGTCAGTGTATTGAAAAATATTTGTGGGTGTATTTGATTTAACCATGGCTCATTTATCCGAAATAAAAGAACAAGAAATCAGAAGGAAGTTTGTGAATTGTTTAATGATAAATAAACTGGTCAACACGTCTCACAGTCTACAGTTAGTGAAATAAAAACAGAATTTCGTGAAACAAGACATGTAAAAACTATTCAAAAACCCGGTCAAAATGTTAAATTGGATAAGGAAAAATGTAAAATGTACTGTTAGCGATTGAGGAAAATCCGCATATGACAAGTAGACAACTTGCCGCCGACAATGAGGTGAGTAAATCATCGATATTGAGAGCTTCACATAAAGAAAAAAAAACATCTTTATAAGGTTCAGTTGGTTCAGGAGTTGAATGAGGATGATCTTGATAGAAGGCAACAATTCTGTGAACTGATGATGGACATAAACAAAATTGTTTTTTCTGATGAAGCTACTTTTTATTTAAATAGAACGGTTAATAGACAAAAGTGTAGATATTGGAGCAGAGAAAATCCTCATTGGATGTGTCAGGCTGACACACAATATCCTAAAAAAGTGAACGTTTGGGCTGGTATCATTAAAAACAAAATTATTGTCCATTATGTTTTTTAAGGCACAGTTAATGGTGAGGTTTATTTAGATTTTTTAATGATCTTTTTACAGCCTACATTGAAAATACTTTTTCCTGTCAATAATTCAAAAGCAATCGATATATCAATTTGGTACCAACAGGACGGAGGTCCACCACATTATAAACGTTTAGTTAAAGATTATTTGAACGAAGTTTTTCCCAATACGTGGATTGGAAGACGTGAAACGATCGAACGGCCGCCTAGATCCCCCGATTTGACTCCTCTCGATTACTTCTCATGAGTTTATTTGGGATCGGAAGTATATTACAATAGACCAGACAGTATTGCAGATTTAAAAGTTAGGATAACGGAAGAAATTAACAACATATCTCCTGAGGTACTACAAAATAGTATACTTGAATTCCAAGATTGACTTGCTTATTGTCAAGAAGTGAATGGTGGTCATTTTGAACATTTCATTCGATTGTGTAATATATTGAAAAATACTTCCTGAACATTATGTGACATTATTTCCTTCATTGTACGTAAAGTGTAAAAATTTTACATTTTCGAAATACATTTTCTCCGATATGATTGCACCAAATTTGAAAAACTTAATATTGCTGAACAGAGAATGAACATTCCTTCCAAACAAGGTGCCACACGACCTCCATTCTCATTGAAATTTTTTGATGGGGTGCACATAATTTAGAGGAGGAGCAAGAAGGGGATAATATTTTCATACTGTTAATTGTGAAATTGACAATAGAAATCGACTTGTTTCGGGTGTTTTTCACACAAATACATAATTACGCTGAAAATGAATTTATTCCATACCTATGGATCGAAGTATATATATATATATATATATATATATATATATATTAATATATATATATATACATATATATAAATATATATATATATATATATATATATATATATATATATATATATATATATATATATATATTATTATCATGAATTTTTCATTCAAGAAATGACATAATTGACGCTGAAGAATGACTTTATTCGTCAACCTATGGATCAGTAGTAAAAGGCGATTCATATATTAATAGTATTTGGAAGATATATGTATTATATGAACATTATAGTATACAACCTAATTAATTAATATATTATATTATTCAATTATTTTGATTTCGACCAACTTCAGAACTCGTTCTCAGGAGTTTTGAAGTTGGTCGAAGATAAATAGGATTGACAAGGAATAAACAATCAATTCATTAGGTTGTATACGATAATATTTAAATCACAATAACCATATCATCTTCGTCACCAACATGGAACTGAATTTAAAGATTGAATCGCCGGTTTCTAACATGGACTGTAGCTCACACGTAGGCGTACTAGAAACAAAGCCCGGTTCGATTCGCCATCCATTTTATTTTCAGTTTAAGTGTCATTTTCTGTCGATTGAATCAAAATTTGTTTTCATAGATAATATTAAACGTTTATTTCTATATATCATATATATACTTGGCCTAAATAAAATTCTGAGAATTTTGAGTTGAAGTTGGTCGAAGATCCAAAATAGGATTGACACCAGGAATAAACAATTACATTTAATTAGGTTGTATACGATAATGTTTGCATACATCACAATAACCCCCATCATCATCTTAGTCACCAACATGGAACTGAACTTAAAGATGTGAATCGCCGGTTTCTAGCATGGACTGGTAGCTCACACGGTAGAGCGTTCGACTAGAAATCGAAAGGTCCCAGGTTCGATTCCTGGCCGATCCACGTTTTCATTTTTCAGTTTTAAGTTGTCATTTTCCTGTCTGAATGCCGAAAAAATTGTTTTCATAGATATATATATATATATATATATATATATATATATATATAATAAAGTGTAAGGAACTATCTTGAGGATGCAGTCAAAATAACTGGGCTGGGTTGAAGAATACTCCTCAGCCCAGTAATTTTGAATGCATCCTCAAGATAGTTTCGTAGATTTTTTTCTTTAACTAGTCAGTCAAAACTACTCATCTATATATATATATATATATATATATATATATATATATATATATATATATATATATATATATATATATATCTATATATATATAGTTTCTTGACCACATATATATATTTTCTTCAATTTCTCGGAATAAAGGTCTGATTCAGTCAATTCATATAATTTTTCTTAACGACGTTTCGACATGGTATTTGTCATCATCAGGTTAAAACACTAAAATTAAAAATATGGAGTTTGAGACATATTTAACTTAACACAATATTGAAATGTATGCACTAAAATAATTCTTAAGAAACATAAGGTTCGAAATATAACACGTTATTCAACTCAAAATAAAAATATTTGTAACATTTATGAGTATTCACCTACAAATTATTTTATTTGAGTTTTGCGTTCGCATCGTACGAACGTTATTGTGGGAGTGTGACCTGCGTCGAAGTTATCGGGAATGGTTTGCTTATCTTCCATGCATTTTAACCCTCTTCATGAGTAGGTACATGGGATTGTTTATATTGAGTTCTAATATATGAGCCGGACTGTATTTTTTTGGCAGCATGTGAAGATCAGTTTTCATTATTATTACTATAAACAAAGTTAGAAGAGGTTGTTATAAATCTGGCTCAAGTTTTTGATATTATTTCCATTGTTAATGCTATTGGGGTCTTTTTCAAAATGTAGCATTTCAAGGAATGTTCTTACTCTTGGATTCCTTTCTTTGGTAAAAATTTCAACGTTGTTAGTGTCAAACTTATGTTGATTTTCTTTTTCGTGTTTTGATAAGGCTGTAATGTGGGTTTTTGAGTATTTGTGGGCTTGTACTCGTTTCTGCAAATATTGTTTTGTTTTACCTATATAGGTACTTTGACAGTCTTCACATGGTATTCTATATACTGTATGAGTTTGTTTGTTTTTTGGTATTTCTGGTTTTAATTTTGAATAAATGGTTTTGTTCGTATTTTTCATTCGATGTGCAATAGTTATGTTGTGTTTTTCCATCGTTTTATTAATTTTATTCGATAGTTTGTCAATGTATGGTAAAGGTATGTATGTTCTTTATTGTTTTTTCTGCGAAGTGGCTGGGATAATTATTTTCTTTCGATATATTCTTGATTATTTCTATATTATTTTCCTGAATTTTGGGTGAGCAAGCTTCATAGCTCTGTCAGTTAAATTTTGAATAACATTTTTTTTGTAACCAAGGGGTGCGTTTGACAAATGGTTAGTGTAACGATTTGATGCATTTGGTTCAATAAACCAGTTTGTAAAACATTTTTCCAGTATTGTCGTGTATTATTGTTGTGTCGAGAAAGTTTATTTGTTTTTCCATTTCTTTTCTATTGTAAATTTCAATCTAGGATGATATTCATTAAATTTTTCTAGAATTTCTCATTTCATCAAAGTTAAGAAAAATTATATGAATTGACTGAATCAGACCTTTATTCCGAGAAATTGAAGAATATATATATATATATATATATATATATATATATAACCAATTGATACGATTTCTTCGTTTTCATGTCGAGCTTTCGAAAAATGATATTTTTTCTTCAAGACGTAATTGAGAGTTAATACATAAATATGTGATGGTATTACATAATTAGAGGATACTTACTAACATAAAATTCAGAAAAAATAATATACAAAAAGAAACATTGGTGTTACAATTCAAAATGACAAGATGACAGCAAATTATGATTACTCAGTCACATGCCTAAATAATCAAAATACCAAATGAAAGAGATACAGAGTGAGAATATAAAAATGTAAAAGTATGTATAAATATAAAAAAAACAAAGAGGATTAGGATAGATATTTTCAAGAAAGAGACGCTTATCGATATTTTGTTCATTTTAAAGAATTTTGGCATGATTATAGTCAATTACATGATTTTCATCTATTACATGCTCAGCAAGGCAACAAGATCTCACATTTCTTCTACAGTCAGTTTCATGAGAGGTTATTCTATCTTCGAGCATTCTACTTGTCTGACCAATGTATACTCCATCACAGCTGCTGCCAGGAATTGCATCAATTATACAGGATTTATTTTTGATTGGTATAGGAGTTTTCAAACTGCTTCTAGCTATTCCAACATTGTTTTCGAACAATTCTATGAGTTTTGGTGTCAAGTCAAATTATCTTTATGTGGCAGAGATTTATGAATTGCAATTCATCAGTTCTTGGTGAATGGTTTGAAACAAAAAAGCAGAGGAGCTAAATGGAATTCTATTAACCAATGATTTCGGATATGAATTTTCTAAAGAATGTTTTGAAGTTCTTTCAGACATCATCTCCAAGGGGTAACAACTCTAAAAACAAATTTTTGGTACTCCCATGGGATCTAACATCTCTCCAATAATATCAAACTACGTTTTAGATGAACTCCTAGAATATTGCACCAATAAAATCACTTTCGACATTCCTTTCCTTAGAAGATATGTAGATGACCTTATCCTTTCTGTACTAGAAAACTGTATTGATAGAACTCTTAATATTTTCAACAGTTTTGATCCCAATATTCAGTTCTCTGTTGAAAAAGAAACCGATAATTCATATCCATTCCTTGATTTGAAACTAATCAGAACCATCAACAAGAAAATAGTCACTAGATGGTACAGAAAACCAATAAATAATGAACTTTTTTTGAATTTTCACTCACACCATCCCATGAAAATCAAACCCAATTCAATTATTAACCTCAAAAAAAAGAGTTGTTGAGGTCACAATCCATCCTCGAGAGATGAGTGTCTGAAAGAACCTCAAACCATTCATATCCGAAATAATTAACTAATTAAATTCTATTTAGCTCCTCTGCTTCTATTTTAAATCCAAACCATTCACCAAGAACTGATAAAATTGCAATTTATGAATCTTTACCACATATAAATGATTTGACACCAAAACTCATACAATTGTTCAAAAATAAAGACAATGTTGAAATAGCTGAAACCAGTTCGAATACACACAAATACATTCAAAATTGAAAACTCCTATACCAATCAAAAGTAAATCGAATATAATTTATGAAATTCCTTGCAGCAGCTGTGATGAAGTATACATCGGTCAGACAAGTAGAATGCTCAAAGATAGAATAACCTCTCATAAAAGTGACTGTAGAAGAAATGTGAGATCTTGTTGCCTTGCTGAACATGTAATAGATAAAGATCATGTTATTGACTATAATAATGCCAAAATTATCGATAATGAACAAAGTCTCAATAAGCGTCTCTTTCTTGAAATGGTTTATACAGAAAATACTGGAAAAACAGTGAATGAAGAACAGATGACCTCAGTACAATATATACATATCTATTGAAAAAACATAAAGAAAATGTCCCGCCTAATCCTCTTTGAAATGATTATTATTTGTTATATTTATATATACTTTAACATTTTTATATTCTCACTCTGTATCTCTTTCATTTGGTATTTTAAATATTTAGGCATGTGACTGAGTAATCATAACTTGCTGTCATCTTGTCATTTTGAATTGTAACACCGATGTTTCTTTTTGTGTATTATTTTTTCTGAATTTCATGAAAGTAAGTATCCTCCAATTATGTAATACCATCACATATTTATGTATTAACTTTTAGTTACGTCTGGAAAAAGAAAATACATTTTTCCGAATTACATAAAAACGAAGAAATCGTATTGATTGGTCTACCATTGACTGCTTCCCACTAACTTCTACATAAATTATCGAACAGTCACGAAAATATCATCTAATGTATATATTCATATATATATATATATATATATATATATATATATATATATATATATATATATATATAACTGAAGGTTAGGCAACCTTCAGTTGGTACTAACAAGAAAATTACTATAATACTTTGGCCAATAATGGCACACCAATTCATATCAGTTGGTACCAGTGACTGTCAAAGCAGATGACAAGTGAATAAATAATTTTCCCACCATTTATAACCTATTGTACTTTCTCAAGGCACACATGTTTCAGAATTTATATTTTAATATTTTAATTAGTAACTGTTCAATGAATTTTAAATTTTAATGTGTATAATTAGTTGACGATTTAAAACATGAGTTGCCAACTTCAATGTCATAACTTATATTTCACCGTACTGTACATGAAGAACATTCATAAACAACATAGAAACTAATCTCAACAAAGATGAAAGTTATTAGTACCTTAAGGTTTGAATGACACACTAATTTGTTCAATTCTTCATTGTAGTATCCCTGAAGATGAAAATAAAACATTCCGAAAGCTTGGACAAACTTTAAAGAGTACACTTTTTCTTTTGCTGCATACCCCAATAATCAATTTGTTTACAACTAACTAGTCAGCAACGACTATCTTTCACTATATATATATATATATATATATATATATATATATATATATATATAATATATAATATATAAATATATATATATATATATATACATAGATTGATGGGAAGGTATGATAATTTTAATTTTGGGGAAAACGAATATTTCACAATGTGTCAGATACTTCATGACATAAAAATCCACTTTATCCCTGAATTCATTCTCAAGCGTTATCCATGATTGCATATTTCCATCAAATTAGGAAGAAATCAGCCCAGAGTTCTTCATGCCATTCAGGGTGAAACAGATTCCGAAGGAATTATTTGACAACTGTCTACATGAGTCCAGAAATAGAACCATATTCCTTGCAATAAGTTTCGTGAAGGTACCAGTCAGAATTTAGAATTCGAAGAAGACTATCTCAACCATGCACTCGAACAAATGAATCAGGATTTGAATTCTTAAATAACGACCTCTAATAAATACTGTCTCACTGTTAATGCGTCTAAATCTTATGTCATGATTTTTGGAAGAACAGCTGCGAGAAACCGTTGCAAGAATTTAGTTAATGTAGCCGTAGATGGTATCCAATTACCCACTACTGAAATAACCAAAAATTTAGGATTATACCTCGACAGTGCTCTCAGATTTAGGACACACATTACTCATATTTTGAAGCGAGGGTACATGAACTTAAAAATTATTTATTCAAGTAGAAATATATCAAACAAGAAAAGTAAACTCATGCTATGTGATGCATTAGTACTTTCACATGCTAATTACGCAGACGTAGTTTATTACCCGGGACTACTGAAATCAGACAGAATGCGGCTACAAAAACTTCAGAATTCTTGCATCAGACTCATCACAGGCACAAGAAGGCGGGAACATGTTTCACAGCATCTTAAAAATCTTGGTTGGCTCAATATGGAGGCCAGGTGCATACTCCATTTCGCTTTGATTTTCCACCATCACAACTGGAAAGCCACCTTACCTATTCAGAAAGTTATCTTCCAGAACAGATATACACAATCTGAACTTGAGATTTCAGAATAACCTGACAGCGCCTAAACATAGAACTTCTTTCTTCCGTGGCTCCTTCTCGTATCAGATTGTTCGCTTATACAACCGGTTACCGACTGAATTCAAATCATTTTCACTCAATACGTTCAAAAAAAACTGAAACAATATTTAATCGGAAACAGCTTCCCGTATATTGAAATATGATATAAAACGAACTTGAATTGGCACACCCCTGTTTTCAACTTCTATGAATATTTTCGTATTGATTTCCTGCAATATTTCATTTTATATATAGATTTTCCTATATTTTTGTTCTTTTTTTATTTTTATTGTTTTTTTTTAAATTTTTGTAATGAATATTTTTAAATTAAGCATGATCATGAATATATTTTTATGGTTGGATGGAAGCTCTGCAGTGATGTTTCATGCGCAGATATTGAATCCTGCCTTTTGTTAGGTTCTATGTACAGAGTATGTAACCTTTCAATAAAAGCATTCATTATTATTATTAAATGCCTATTGATGCAGTGTGGATGAAAACTTTCATATACACTGAATTCTGGAATCGAAATCCATACTTAATAACGAAATCAAAGATAAATTCCTTGCACTTATGTGAGTGTACTTACAAATTGTAATGAATTGAATTATGTTTACAATATTTACCCTCTGAAGCTGTCGAGAGATTTTATCCTCTCTTTTCGATCATTTTCATCAGATCTATCCAATTTTGAAATCCATTTTCTCCAAATGCTACATGCACCACAGAAAAGCAAGTACAATGCGAGGTAAATGAGAATCACTGTGATAATAGCTGAAAATAAAAAGTTATGATAAAATACATATAATTTCCAATATTTCCCAATTATCACAATAAATGATAAAATGTTTATGTTTTTTTATGTCATTACGTTTCACGTACCCTCGCGTAAATCGAAGGATGTTTCCCAAAAAACTCATGCACCTGTTTTTTTATATAGTTGAGAAGGGAGTTGAAATGATAAAAATATGTGAATTCTGATACTCCACTGAATATTCATAACGAAAAATGAGTGAATATTTCTAAACCCTGTGATTATTATTTTCATAATTTTCAAGTCTCACATAATTCATATTTAGTGTAGTACAGTTTTCAGAAAATATGCAAGAAAAAAAATCTACGAAAATTATTATTTTTACTGCATTATTGGTCAATAACTACCTTCATATTTCTACAACTCTGCCACTTCATAACAATTCAATATGAAGACCATGGTGAATATTCCGAATCCATATGCAGATATACTCAAAAACAGGAAGAAGAGCAGTTTTTGGTTCAATAGAAAATTTTGACCTGAGTCACATATATCGAGTTGTACCTGGAGATAATGAATCATCTATGCAATTGCAATCTAGAGAATGGTTGAGAATAAGTAGATATTTCTATTTCACTCTTTAGAATTTAATTACACTCCTTGCAGTCAAATGTTCAAAACAGCTTTCATGTCCACGTCCTATGATGAGATGAAGAAAGTAAAGACGGACTTCCAAGTAGAGAAGATCTAATGTTCACCAAAGCTTGTGAGCTAGGTCTAGCCCATAGATCTGTATGGGAAGAAAAACAATATAGAAATTGTAATTCAGTCGATCGTATCAATAAAATGGTTTCATCAAATTCAAAATTCAATGGTTCCGGAAGAAAGGTCAAATATGAAATCGTAGTAGAAAATGTCATCCATTCAAATTGTATGTGCTGCGAAAAGCTGGAGTTGTACCCGATGTCATACTACAGGCCACACCTCAAAAATGTCAAAGTGAACCGATGCAGAGGTCGATTCAGATGTTAGAATTACTGAAGTAAATGAAGGTACTGAAAAGGAATATTAATTTCCTATTGTGGATATCAAACACGTTAAATCAGTCGAGGGAAAAACGGACACGTCATAATAAACAATGAAATCGAATATGATGTTTTATTTTGAAAGGAGATTGGTACAAGTCATATACAGGATGTTTCTTAAGTACGTGTATAAAATTTGGGAGCATGTTGCTGACGTCAAAATCAAAGAAAAATTCCTATAAACAGTTTGTCCAAGTTATTCGTTTCTGAGATGCAGGGTGTCAAAGTTGAATCCTTATTTTACTTTTTCCTGAATATATTTCAAAATAATTGTGATATTCGAGTGAAGTTTGGAATCTGGGAGTATTTTTCAATGACAAAATCCAATTTGATGTTAGTTTGCCTCTCTGGGGGTGGCGCCACCTGCATGTCTTTCAAGTCATCGGTAGAGGTCGCTGCGAGCAACTGTTTTCGATTATTGGGATTTGAAATAATCGATGCATTTGATTTATTTCCATGGGGCTCATGAGTGGCCACTGAGTAGTGAATATCGGAAGAGATACGCCAATACATTTGTCTTTTTTCATTCAATGGTCTTCTACATTTAACACTTGAATGTAGTCAAAAAATTATTCTTGTTTTTTGTTACATCATTTTTTTGAACTGTTTTTAGATTTGAATGAATAACATTTAGGTGAGTACTTGTCATGTCATTTCAATCCGTTCTTGTGACAGTGAAGTTGTTTTCTGTATTTGTGTTCCAATCTACCTCAAACGGCAGCATACACGAATAGCGAAATGGCTTATATGATTTTCGTATACGGTCTTGCCGATGGCAATTGCTACGAAGGGGTTAGACGTATTTATAGAAAGATTCTCTAATCATCGAACGCCGAATCACCAGACATTCACAAACCTTTTTCAGCGGCTTATGGATCCTTCAAAGGAGCTCCAGTGGCAGGCAGACCGATGACTACTAGGACAACAGAAGTTGAAGGAGCTGTTCCTCAGGCAGTCGAAACAGATCCACAGACAAGCACGACAAAAATTGCGCAAAATCTGAACGTACATCACAAATTAGTTTGGTCCATGAGACGACGAGCCGGTGGCCTTGTTGAATAATTACTTCAATTTTTATCCTCTACTAACTGTTTTAATGTTAAATTGGTTTTATGTACTGTTATTATTATGGGTATTGAATTGTTTATATTTGTTGAAAATATAAACAGGATGTTCATAACATCAGATGTGCAATCATCTGCGACTGAAAGATAAACTCTAGTCACTATCTTCTATCGTCAAGATAACCTCTTGTGGGGTATTCATGTTGAACAGGAAAACATTCTCAATTGAATATTGATAGAAATATTTTTCTGTGAATTGAAAAATCCACAATTGAATGAAGTATTTTTTGTGAATGTCTGACAGAAAACAACCACTTCCCCGGCTGAAGCCACGCTGACATTGAACTTCATCTGATAGATATTCTGAGAAGGCCCTAACTCAAAAAAAAAATCTGAAATTGAAAATTTGCATTTTCATTCAGATAGTAATTTGATTTTCTATTCCAGTCTTAATTAAGAACTCATGAAGATGAATGAGGCAAAGAATAATGTTTTCCATAAGAGAGTACTCACCAGAAATCATTCGTAACATTGACGCAGGAGATTCATCGCATTCACTAGGTCTTCAATACATTTTTGTCGACGAAAATCTATCTGAATAAAAATGCAAATTTTCAATTTCATATTTTTTCTTTCGAGTTAGGGCCTTTTCAGAATATCTATCAGATGTAGTTCAATCTCCAGCGTGGCCTTAGCCGGGGAAGTAGTTGTTTTCTGTTAGACATTCACAAAAAATACCTTTATTTAATTGTGGATTTTTCAATTCACAGAAAAATCTTTCTATCAATATTTAATTGAGAATTTTCCCTGTTCAACATGAATACCCCACAAGAGGTTATCTTGACGATGGAAGATAGTGACTGAAGTTTATTTTTCAGTCGCAGATGATTCCACATCTGATTTTATGAACATCCTGTTTATATTTTCAATAAATCAATCTATCATACCCCATGACAGGTTTTAATGTCAGAAAACACTTATTTCAAAGTGTCTCTCCAAAAGAAATGATTCTAACTTTTTCCATCCTTGCAAAGTGAGATTGCTTCTTGAAAATGTGTTTTCCATTTCTTCCGGTCTTCTTGATGATCGTGGAAGCGTGAAATAGATTTTCGTCGACAAAAATGTATTGAAGACCTAGTGAATGCGATGTATCTCCTGCGTCAATGTTACGAATGATTTCTGGTGAGTACTCTCTTTTGGAAAACATTCTTCTTTGCCTCATTCATCTTTATGAGTTCTTAATCAAGACTGGAATAGAAAATCAAACTACTATCTAAATAAAAATGCAAATTTTCAATTTCAGTTTTTTTTTTTTGAGTTAGGCCTTTTCAGAATATCTATCAGATGTAGTTCAATGTCCAGCGTGGCTCCAGCCGGCGAAGTAGTTGTTTTCTGTTAGACATTCACAAAAATAACTTCATTTTAATTGTGGATTTTTCAATTTACAGAAAAATCTTTCTATCAATATTGAATTGAGAATGTTCTCCTGTTCACCCCGATTCCTATTTTAAAATCAAATGAAAAAAAATCCTTTCACCAAATTAATTTTAAATTTAAACATCTTGTCATTCAAATTCACTTGCATCGTTTATTTCAAATCCCAATAACTCGAGAACAGTTGCTCGCAGCGACCTCTACCAAGAATATATTTTTTACACAAAAATGTTAGAAACATCTTTTTTTCCACTAGGAAACGTGATACAGGTAGTACAAAAAAGTTATGACATATCAAATGATTGAAAACACATGTAGGTGGCGCCTCTCCTACGAAAGAGACAAACTATCATCAAATTTGATTTTGTTATTGAAAAATACTCCCAGATACCAAACTTCACTCGATTATCACATTTATTCTGAAATGTATTCATGAAAAATAAAAATAAGAATTCAACTTTGACACCCTGTATCTCAGAAACGAATACCTTTCGAGCATATGTTTATGGAACTTTTCTTCTTATTTTGACGTCAGCGAATAATTCCACGATTATTTTTTGACATTTCCAGAAACCAATGGAAACTTTCCGATTCAAATCATTCATGTACGTTTTGGCCAATCATAGGTATCAGAGCGAGAGTACCCCGGGATTCAGTGCTAGGCCAACCCTCTGTGATAATATACTGAGGAACAGTTTACCCAGATGCTCCAAAACAGTTACTTCTACAGATGATCTCCAAGAATTGTTGAAGCAAATAAAAAGGAAGATCTGTCAGATATTCTACTACTGGCGATTGATAGATGGATAAGGAACAGCCACCTACAACTAGCGCCACATGGAAAACAAGCCGTAATTTCAAGAGACGAAAGAGACAAGGCGGGTTTAAGTTTCAGAAAAAGCGATTTTCGTGTTATACCACAAAAAGTGTCAAGTATCTTGGTGTGTGGCTTGACGTGAAACTAACCTCCGAAAGACACATAAAGTTCATGAGGAATTAAGACGAAGGGAAAATTCCGGAATCATCAAGACTCATGCCAAACATTGATGAACCATCTTCGGAAAAAACGAAAGTACTCGCGCAATCAATTGTCATGTACCTATGTAGCACCGATATGGAAAGAAGTTGTACGACTCAATAATTACAGGAATATAGGAGCCATCCAGCATAAGACGGGTCATATCGGCATACAAAACAACCTTCACGTAATTATAAAGGTCGTTGCAGGGGTGATGCCGATAGATTCATCAAATGAAGAGGCGACCAAAATATAAAGTGCAAGTAGGGCATCAGGTAAGTAAAGACTCATAATGATGAAGTCTCCTAGAGTAAAACACTCCGGAAATAAAATACCTCTCCATTCGGATTTCCGGGCGAGAGGTACTCGAGGGGACTCAACATTGAAAATTAATTTTTGCAACATCCGCGGACTCAACAAGAACATCAATGACGTCCACCATTACCTACAGACGGAAAAACCGGATATTCTGGTCTACAGAAAACACAAGTAAACCGTCACAACAAGGTCCATATGCTTTGTCCTGGTTACGAACTCCATTCTCGATTCAGGTTCAAAGGTGGAGTCTGCCTTTACGCCAAGGCTAACCTTTCATGCCAGCGTGAAGAGAGTTTGGAACCGAAAGACTTTGATGTGATGTGGTTCAAGCTATCTGATACCAAACTGACTAAGTTCCTCTGCTGCCTTTACCTATCACCTAATGAACCTTCATATAATGACCTCTTTGAGTTTTTATCACTCAAATTGGACTACATTCAGGAGAACCATCCAACTGCTGAAACCATAATCATGGGAAGACTTTAATGTACATAACGCTGCCTGGCTCAAATTCTCTAACAAAACAGATGATGCAGGTCGTCAAGCCGAGGCCTTCGCCATCACTCATGGTCTAGAACAACTGGTCGAGCTACCAACCCGCATCCCTGATGTCAACAACCAGTCTGCCAATACACTAGATCTTTTCCTCACCACCAATCCCGACCCGTATAGAATAGAAGTTCGTGCCCCACTTGGAAACTCTGACCACACCCTCATCTCCACAACATGCTCTTTTCATTTACCATCGAGCTGCCCAATATCACCCCGTCTCATGTGGCATTACAATTCGGCCGACTGGGAAGGTCTTCGTATGTTTTTCTCAGCGTTTCCATGGAAGAGAGTTTGTTTCTCTTCAGTAGATCCAACACGATGTGCTGAGACAATTTCTGAAATCATCATGTTGGGGATGCAAACTTACATACCGAATACCGAAAGAAGAACATCATCCGATAAGACCTGGTTTAACAGAAACTGCTGTAGAGCTGTGGCTTCCAAACAGGCAGCATACCATCGATGGCTAAAAATCCGGGCCCTGAGACCGAGAGCAGCATATGTCGAGGCTAGAGGCATATGTAAAGAGACAATAGAATGCTCAAAAGATGCCCACAAAGCCAAAATAAGATCAGAACTTGCTGAATGTCCTAACGGATCCCGTTCATTTGGGTCTTCCGCCAAAGCTGTGGGAAAGAAACTTCACTTCCAGCTCATTTCCTTCCCTAACCAAAGAAGATGGAACACTAGCAACGACTGCCCAGGAAAAAGCCAATATCTTTGCGCACCTATTTGCTGGAAATTCCACTCTGGATTCATCGGAAAACAACCCCGAACATTACACCTATTGACAGTCACATGCACGAGATCACCTTTCGCCAACGTACTATCAGAAAGATTTTGCTGGGTCTCAACACCAACAAAGCCTGTGGATCTGACGGAATCCGCCGATTGTTCTCAAGAAATGTGCCCCTGAACTAATACCTGTTCTTTGCAAGTTGTTCACCACTCTTACAATTTGGGGTATTTCCGTCCAATTGGAAAATTGCAAGAGTACAGCCAGTCCCTAAAAAGGCAAAAGGCCCTACCTAGCAACTACAGACCTATCGCACTGCTATCTATATTTCAAAGGTCATGGAAAAGCCATCAACATCGAGCTCATGAAATATCTGGAAGACTCAGGAATTGTCAACGATAGGCAATATGGCTTCCGCCATCAGAGATCAACTGGTGACCTGCCCGCTTACGTCTCACATATATGGCAGCTATCTATTGAAAAGTATGGAGAAACTTTAGCTGTGGCATTAGATATCTCCAAGGCGTTCGATCGAGTTTGGCACCAGGGACTCCTCGCCAAGCTTCCGTCTTATGGCTTGCTCCCTCAGCTGTGTTCTCTGCTTGCTCCTTTTCTCTCAAACAGGTCACTTCATGTAGTGGTCGATGGAGTTTCATCTGACACTCTACTCATAAATGCTGGTGTTCCGCAAGGATCCATTCTCGCACCAACACTATTTCTACTTGACATCAACGACCTGTTGAAAGCAACTTCATGTCCAGTAAACAGCTTTGCCGATGATAGTACCCTCCATACCGCTTTCTCTTCCAGGGCCCCTATATCAGCCCGTGAAACCAGAAATGAACGAGGAAGAAATGTTAATAATATAAATATGGACTTAGCAACAATTCTCGAATGGGGATCTAATAACTTGGTAGAATTCAATGCAAACAAAACACAAGCATGTCTTTTCTCTAGAAAAGCCGATCTCACTGTGCCTAACACAACTTTGTCAGGAGTAACCATACCACTGAAGCCATCCATATCGATGCTTGGTATTACTATCAGCAATAACCTGTCCTGGGAAAATCACGTGAGGTCCATTGCCAAAAGTGTATCCCAAAAACTTGGTTTTCTGTTTCGTGCCAAGAGCTATTTCACCCCCAGTCAGCTGCTTATGATCTATAAGGCACAGATCCGACCTGTCCTGGAATACTGTTCCCATATTTGGAGTGCGGCACCTAAACATATCCTGAGGCTATTGGATTCTGTCCAAAAAAGGGCAATTCGTCTCGTCGGTGATGCCTCGCTTACAAACTCGCTCACTTGTCTGGTACACCGTAGAAAAGTTGGCGATTTGTCTCTATTCCATAGATATTTTCATGGGCGATGCTCTTCTGAAATATCAACAATCGTTCCTGCTTTGGCAGTCTCTTCGAGATTAACCCGTCAAGTTCAGTCATCACACCCCTTCGTGGTCACTTTGGAGACCTGCAGAACATCACTTTCCAAAGACTCGTTCATCCAACGAACAGCGAGGCTTTGGAACTCATTGCCTAGGGAGGTGTTCCCCGAAGCATACAACCTTCAGAAATTTAAGAAGAACACCAACCCCTACCTTCTTTCCCTAGGTTCCCACGATGTTCTCTGAACATTACAGGATATCCCTTTTCGTGGGAACCAGAACATAAAAAAAAAGCTCCAATCTGTTATAGAATGGTAGCAAACATGGAAAGAAACAAAAGAAATCGCATAATTGATGCAACAACTGATACAAGGGGATCAAGGGGGTTGGGTGAAATATTTTGCATAGGCAATGTTCTCGATGAAAACTCTATTTACTACGGCGGATATAACACAACTGCACAATAGTATATTATGCAATGAGCACAAAATGATGCCCATTTTGCACGAGTATGAAATTTGCAGCACGAGCCGAAGGCCATTTTGTTGCGAGTTGCATACTATACTTTTTCTATGACAACATATCGTTCACGTTCAATACATGCATACATTGCAAAAACTTTGAAAGAAATAAACTGATGATATTTCATTACCCCGAATTCGCCGCTAATGGGCTCTCTATCAGAATTAAAATATAAATTGAAGAAATATGTATATATTTTCTTTATTGCTATTTCTAATAGGTACATAGAAATAGAAGCCTATAAATGTATGTATGTATCTAATTGAAGTTGAATGTGCAATTATTGTATATCATATTTGGAGAACTTGATTGCTGAATACTTAATTCTTTTCGGAATTGATAATTTGTCGACGTTGAAGTAGACGGCTTCTCGCGATTTTCCATTTCTGAATTCGTTGGTATGCCTGATGGTATGTTCTGTATTGCATTTGCAATTTTATTTGCTATGTCAACTTACTTTTCTTCGATTCATGAATATATCCCTCAGCGACTGTAGTAGATTTCCAGCCACCGTGGCGTTTTAACGTTGTTATGTCACCTCCAGCATCAACAAGAATTGTTGCGGAGGATCGGCGAAAGCAGTGCCCAGTATATAATTCGTAATTTGGCAATTTTAAATACTTGGAAATGTCATTTTCCATAGCTCCAAACTTATTCAGACCTATTCTCTGAATGGTACACTTTCTTTTTTGATAATAAATGAAAAACCATAGACCATTAGCATTTTGAGGGCGTAGATTTGCGTATTTTTGATAAATTTCGTAGAATTTGCCAGTTACAGTAAAATTTCGTACTATTTTGGTTTTACTGTCTGGTATTGTTACTAAAACAGCTGAACCAAGATCATTGAAATGAGTAATTTTCATTTGATGTAATTCATGTCTTCTACATGCACCCATTACTCCCATAGCTAATGCAACCTACAATGTTAATTAGTTCACTTGAACATATTTTTCATCAAATGGAAATATAAAACTCACTTTTGTTGCCAAATATATTTCATCTGGAGCCTGTTCAATGAAATTATCGATGTCATTTGCTGTAAAGATCTTTGCCTTTTTGGGTTTGTAGCCGTTAGACTGCTGCTTGAGGAATGCTTTTAGTTTCAAATATTTGGCAATATCTATATCATTATAGATACTAAGAGTCGTTCTCAGCATTGAGAAGTGTGACCACAAAGTGGAACTTTTAAATTTTTTGGCTAAGTCGCCAAAATAAGCCATTAAAACGTTCTCGGAAAACGATTTTGTCTTTTGATCTACCTTCCATTCCAAAAAAGGTTATAAGTGCGTTGATACATACTCTTCGAAGTTTCCGGTAATAAATTTAGTGTTGTTACCTTCGCTGCTTCTATTATGTTCGGAGGTGTCAAATCTAAGTCAATATCACTATCAGTTACCATTTTAATCAATAGTTTTTATAGGAAACAACTATGAAATAACTCGTTACCTACTAAAACTTTGACAGAAACGATCTGCTGACATTTCATCAATTTGTCGCTGGACGTCATAATTTGACAAGCCGTAGTCGTCGTGATTTCAGAGTGAACCTAGACATAACACGAAATATTCCATTTCGCATTTGTTGCTTAGCAACTTGCCTAGCAACCGATACAAAAATGAAATTCTGTACGAAATGTGCTTGTTTATGATTGAAGTTATGGTTATAAAATGAACATTTATCGAGGTTGTCGTAGAAAAACCATATTTATGGAACAAAGAGAGTTCTCAATTCGGGATCAACTACGGGGTATGAATATCATACATGAAATAGTTAGTTGCGAGAATAATTGGCCCAAGATACATACTTCATCAGAAAAATAATTTCAAAGAGGGAATCGATTAGTGCTGTTATGATGGACAATGACTCACATGTTCCAGAAAGATGCCATGATTTTTTATGAGAAATAAATATCATGTTTTTTATTGGAAAATTTGGTAATTTGACTGAAATTTCAATAAGAATGAAAGGTGAACAATGAGAGATCATAGATGGCCTGGGTATAATCTCGTTAATTATTCATAAACTCCATTCATCCATCCCTGTCATGCTATACAAGTATATTTTTTCGATACTATGGCATAGTGTTCACATACTCGTTCCACGTTACCGAATATCAAATTTGGGGTACTCATGGCTCCGTATGACGTATGGATTTGATTTTTCATCATATCCGTCATCACTTCGAAATTTTGTAATGAAATTAAAGTTGTTTCCTAGATTGAATATTCGAACAAAACAGATCGTTTGATAAAACAGAGTTCAAGAAATCAAAATAATCCTGTAAATCGAAGTAACTCCATATTTACTGATCAAATGATTGGTACTTCTTCTTAGATGTCGGTTATGGTTGAAAAAATAATTTTTACTCACGTGAATAAATATTGACTGGCTCTTTGATGACATCTATATAACATCCTGATTGGTTCACACCAACACTGTAAACTCCAAACTGTCCGAAATTGTTTTTCAGGTCACAAATTACATTATTCCATTCATCTTGAGGAAAATATTCTTGTCGTTGGGAAGCGATCCTGAATTTGGTATTGGTCCGAAAAATATAATTTGATGGACTTCTTTCCATTAATTCTTCCGTGGATTCATTTCCTTGGTGAGTTAGAAGATAGGGACACTGAAAAAATATTTTGTAGTTCAGATTCAATGGTATTTTGAAATATTCTGAAGAATATTTCGCCTTATTTTGAGTGAGTTGAGAATATACACTTAGTGAGTGATCTGCTCCTCACGAAAAAATGCGTTGTCATTT